>JAVQJL010021143.1:0-38288 GCA_036024295.1 Nannoperca obscura | reverse complement strand
GTCTTGACTCTATTTTCTATTCATTTCACAACGTATGGTGGTGAATAAGTGTGACTTTTCATGGAAAACACAAAATTGTTTGGGTGACCCCAAACTTTTGAACGGTAGTGTACGTTAATTAACTAATGGTCAAATAAAAATATCAAACATATATAATATGCAGTTTAATTATCTTAGAACTAGATCAGACCGTTTCTTCTGCATTGCAACACTTTTCCCATACACTTCAATGTGGACACAGCCTTTTAGGTAAAAGCTGCACCGCCTCCTGTAATCAGAGGGAAGTGGTCAATGTTCACGATTATTTAAACAACAACAACTTTTTTTTTTTTTTTTTTAATCATTTATGGATCTCTCAACTGGTTGGTAGAGCATAATGTTAAAAAAGTCATCAGATTAACTTTTTTTATTTTTTTATTTAGGGTATTCGTTTACATAATTCTCTTCAGTCACCCCTCTGAAACTAAACTGAATAATTACCATAAGCATGTCACATACCAGGAACCGGTGTGGTTCTAATAAGTGTAGTGCCACCTGGGTATGTTTTTGGTCCTAAAGTACTTCAACAGCTTGAGCTAACTACAAGATATCTCAGAATGTGCCCTAGAGAAGAGCGTTCAAGGGTTAAATGCCTGTGGATAACGAGAACAAACGTTTCCCTGGTACATGCAAATCTATCACACACGATTACAGTGCTCATTTATTATGGTTTTTTGTTACAGCTATGAACTGTCGAGGCAGCTGGAGCCTCCGGTGGACTTGTGTTCCCCAACTCCCTGGAGCCACCGCACCCTCTCAAAGAAACTGTCCTTGTGAGTATCATGCTATGGTCTCATCTGAATATTCAAAGTACACACAAAATATATGCATTTTACTGTGCGCACAGAGACAACACTTCAACACTGAAGTCACAGTGGGTACTTTGCTAACAGTATTTGCTGACCCCTGTTTTTCTGCCACAACATGAAAGGAATCAATTGTTTTGAAAATGTGCTTGTTTTTAAATTCTATACTTTTTTTTGTAACGGCATTATTATCGTCATAAAATGAGTTTTTCTGGCTTCTTTGATACAAGCTCAAGTGTAATCCCTGTCTTCAGTCTTCTGACAGTGAGCGATGGGCCTAAAAAACTCCCTGCTGACCAGATCAGCGTTACGTCTTCTGGATCCAGTGGATCTGAGATGGAGGATCTCTCCTCCCCAAACTGCGCCTGCTCCATCAGACTGCAGGTAAACAGCTGCCTCTGCCTCATTGTCTCATAGCCCTGTTCTCTGTCTGTCCTTTATCCTCCACTGTGCTAACAGTGGTGTCTTTATTGAATGCTGTGCCTTCATGCAATGCGTGTCTGTGTACAGCACAACATCCACTATTTACACTTCGGAAACAATCGTTTCATTTTAAGTAGTCAAACAAACAAACCCCTGAAGCATTTCTAATAAGAAGTGGAATACTATGAATGGCGTTTAATACTGCGAAACTTACATAATCTCCCTTCACAAAAGATCCTCTTCAAAGGGCCATCGAAACTAGAGCGAGCCCTCAACAAGTGGAATTTCAATTGAGCAAGTCCTCAGCTGAGCTGGAGTAGGGTTTGTTAAACGGTGCACAGTCCTCACTGCTGCACCACGGCTCAGTAGCATAGTTCTCTGCAAAGCCATCAATTCTGAAACACTACGGGTGCTATGACCATATTTCCTGTGGTACTCATCCATATTCGTTCTCTTGTTTCGGTCTCGTCTTCTCTGCAGTCCTTTCACAGCTCTTGCAACAATGTGTCTGAGGCCTTCTCCTCCTCCTCCTCGTCCTCCTCTTCCTCATCCTCCCCCGGCTCCTCTGCGGCCTCCTCTCCAGACTCCCCCACTCCTTCCAGCTCCTCCTCTGACCACCGGACGGGTCCGTCCTGCGGCGGTGCTCGGCCGAAGCCCCCTCTGGCCTCCCACCACAAGCGCTCCGTGTCCATGACCTCCCTGCCTGTGTATAACCGCCAGGTGGCTGACTCCTGTATAGTCAGGGTGAGCGTGGACCTGGGCCAAAACAACGGCAACATGTACAAAAGCATCCTGGTGAGTTTACCCCCTGGTACTTGCTGTTATTGATTATCAAAATGATTGCTGATTCTTTTTCTGCCCAGCTGATTAATGCGCAAAGTCCAATGTTGCATTTGACTTCAGTCAAGTTAATAGAAATAATGATTCTTTGTCTTTTGTAGTTGACCAGCCAGGACAAAACTGCACAGGTGGTTCAAAGGGCACTGGAGAAGCATCACCTTGAGCACATGAACTGGCGGGACTTCACCCTGACACAGGTCATCTCCCAGGAAAGAGGTCAGAACAAAATAACTCCGCTATCAAAAGAAATGTTCAAATAGTGCTGAAAAAAAAGAAAAGAAACATGCCCTTTTTTGACGATTTGTCTTGTTTTTCTGTTTTCAGAGTTGCTCATACCAGACAAAGCAAACGTCTTCTATGCTATGTCCACAACTGCAAACTTTGACTTTGTTTTACGGCAATACCCCAAAGGCCAGAGGAAACCACTGAGAGCCACGGCGAGTCTCGGACGGTACACAAAGTAGCACTACGGATCTACAAATTCTGCCCCCGGAAGATGAACTGAACTCATAGGCTACTCCTGGAAAATAGTCTTTATTTTTAATATTTGTTTTTATAAGAAACATATGTCCTCCATGATGGTCATTGTTTATGGTAAATGACAAGATGATGCAAAAGCACTTTATGAAGAAGAATGCTCACCCCTCAACAAGAACAACTGACGGAGCTTAAAATGTATGAAAATGGCATGAATCCTAAAAATAATAATAAAATGGACCCATTCCATGACTTTTTCCCAGAGGTGAGTTGGTAATGCTCACATGGTTTTAAGTGCTTGGGCACTGATTGATTTTTAGCTCTGAGACTGCTGCTAGATGTTACTTCCAATAACCATATGGGCATGAAGACAACCCCACAGTAACCCACTCCCCCCAGAGAGCAACACGTGCCTACATCGGTGACCTATTTATACATGAACATTGACAAATGCCTGGCCATTTCCCGACGCAGCTGGGTGCCTTTTAATAACCTGCTTTTTATAAAGGGAATGGGGGGGGTCAGATGATGTATGAAGGGCGTGCAGTCGGTAATGAACTCCTGGGGCCCGTCAGCAGGTTGTCAGCCCGCGGTGCTTATGTGTTGCTTGCGACAGTGCCATCTGAGGAGTGGGCGGGGATGTTCTCACCAGCGTTCACCGCGTTCCCAGGGAGTTTCAGCCCGGCTCCTCCGGTGTTGCTGTGATACTCTTCGTGTGCGTCTGGCTGCCCTGATGGCATTCCTGAGCCTGGGTAACCATAGCAGCAGAAGAGACTTTGATGGATTGGCCAGGATGTACACATGCCAACTACTACTGTATCTAGATAAAACATGAGCGATATGGGTGAAATGTTGTGTTTGTGCTAGGACTCACTAAGTTAGACTTTTAGAGTTTAGATTATTTCTAATGTTTTGTATTTATTTCCTCTCTGATCCCACTGTTGATTGATATTTAATTAACACATTGTAACAAATCACTTATTGTTTCTCGACCGGCAGGAACATTTTATTTTATTTTGAAACTGCTATGAGTAGTAAGGTTGTAATATGAGAGATGTCTATTTTCTGATGAATACTGAAAACGTTTTAAATGTTCTTAAATTGTATTTAACAAACTAGGTTCAGACTTGTGAAGTCTGGATGCAGTTGGTGCTTAAATGGCTTGATTTAAAGCTTATGGAGGAGTTTAGATGTAATCATTTCAATGACGTCAATTGACGCTAAGACTCTAGTGAGATAGTTGATAAAGATTCAAATTTCAGCATTCAAATTTTCTTCCAGTTAAAGCTGCAGGGAATATTTGCAAAGAGGATGAGACACACTTGGTAAAATCACAAGTTTTATAACTCAGAAAAGGACCAGACGTCTCCTTGCCCTCGTCTGCCCACACGGTCTCTACAGATCTGATGTTTTGAGTAAACACTTTCTCAAAAGCTCACTTCTCCTCACACTCTGCACTATCCTCTCTCTTGGCAGTTAGTATTGATCAAATTTCTTGGCTGATAAAGAACTGCTTTTTATTTGCTCTTGCGATTAATGAAGAGAATGTCACAATTGTGAAATAAAAATGTATTTCCACACTCAATTGACAATGTCCTAATAAACACTGTTTGAGTCTGATTGGTTTATTATTATCTATAAGGCCTAATGTAGCCAGTTATGGGTATGATTTGTTAAGAAATAAATGTTTGTAGGGCAAGAATAAGGTTTTCCTTTCTCCATCCCTTTTTTTTTACGTTGACTCATTGTCACATCTTGACAATATGTCAACAATTCTTCTATTATGTAATAGAAAATGTATGTGTCTATGTCTACATTTACATCTATAAAGGCAACAAAGAACATGATATAAATAAATTGTACACCTAAGGTGTACAAAAAGATACAAGCACAGAATGCAGGGTGTACATACAGAAAGCAATCATTAAAACATTAAGAAATGTATGTTCTTTTTGTTGTAAAATATTGTTACTCAAGGTTCACTTTCTAGCTTTATCCTGATCTTTCTACCACCACGACCTTCTTCCTTCTTCTTCTCTTTGGTTTGTTTTCAATTGATCTCATAGCTTGTATTTGAAATTTAAAACAGTTTAATAATATGGAGACAAAAGAATAATGTCTTTTCTAATGTAACATTTAATCACAAGTTGCAACCATGCCATGCATGTGATCAAAAATAAATTGGCTTGATTAATTCCAGAAAAACTAGTAACATAACAGTTTCAAACAGAACAAAAAAAATATTGGATAAGTCAGTAAAGTTTGCTGAATGGGATTTACAAGGATACATTATGAAGAATGTTAAAGTGAACTACCTTAATCTTGATCCAATATTTGTAGGGAGTCAACCAAACTCTTTTTCTATATTTTAAAAATCAGAACTGCAAACTCGTATTTTCTTGAAGGGTTGGGTCTATTCTGTGAGTGAATAATCTTCTATTAGTCTGCTTTTATTAACCAAACAGTAAATAGACCAACTCCAGGAATTTCCTTTAACTTCTCAGTACTCCGCTCCCTTTTGTTTTTACTGAACAACTGAAAAGAAAAAGTCACAGATGAATTCTTTTTTTATTAAAGAAAATACAATCGGCTACACAAGAGACAAAACATTTGCACAATAGAATATGGTTGATTAATAATAGGTTAAGATAGATTTGGCTGAGTAAATGTTTTTTTAAATGAAGACATTTCTTTGGTCAGTAATAATACTACTAAACTAATAATACATACAACTCCCATAGGAAATGTTCCAGAGATGTTTTAATTTCCGGTTTAATTTTCCTGTTTCGCGTGACGTCACTGACCCCTGAAGGGACGTCACAGTTTTGCCACTGCTCGAGACTTTTTCTTTTGCGCTTTCAAACACCTAAAAACACAACAACGACTACATTTATCTGCAATGAACTTAACACCTAAATTTACCCGATAGAGTAAATGTTCCTACAACGCGTTGTCCTTCCCGGTAACGACTTACTGATGCCCTTAATTCAGGAAGCTAATTTTCTGCACTGTAGCTTTTAAATTCTACATTTTATCTTTTAAAACGGCTTTTTATGTTTTTTCATTTATGATTAGTTTTAACTATTGCTTTCTTTTTATCCTTTTAATACATTTTATCTTTTTTTATCTTTTAAAACTGCCTTTTATGTATATTCATTTCCTTTTGTTTGAATTATGATTATATAGTTCTAACTATTGCTTTTTTTGTCCTTTTCTCTGTACAGCACTTTGAATTGCATCCATGTATGAAAAGTGCTATATAAATAAACTTGCCTTGCCCTCGAGCCAGACACGCAGGAGGAGACTGCTGCTCGCCAAAGGTAACAACGTAAGCGTTAGCACCGCTAACAAGCTAAGCTAAAAGAAAGCGACAGCGGCCAAAATAGTTCACCTCAAGTTTTAAAACCCTTGACATTAAAACATGTCGCCACTAGATGGCGCCAGAGAGCTGTATGCGCTCGGCCACTGGTGAGCTAATTTACCAGTAAGCTGTATTGACAACGAGACGCCACGCGGGTGCTGTAGCATCTAGGCAGTAGCGACTTGCTCTGCTGAGCCTGAGCACATTTGGTTCCCTGTGTAAGCGGCTGTTGTGGCTCTTCTGCACTACAGAGGCATTTTGCATATAGATGTTGTGACATCAGGTGGTTGTTACATATTATGAAACCCCTCAGGGCAGCATTCGCTCCACCTCCACCACCATTCCAACAAACCTGAATGTGAAGCTCGCCTTGAATGGAGATGATTTCATAATGTCTTATAATAACACAATACATAATAACATCTCCGTGGACCTGATTAGATGAGCAGTGCAGTGGGGGGGTTCTGTGAATAGACTGTCCTCTGTTTGAGCTACCCATTCAGTGCCCTTGGCTGCAGTTGGCGCTCACTCAACAGAGGGATACAAGCTTGGATTCATTAGATGAAGACTTGCCTTATGATGTGTGTTTATGTGTGTGTGTATATGTGTGTGTGAGAGGAGGGGGGATGCACAGGTCAGCAGTTTTAGAGGAGAAACAGGACACTACCCCTCATCTAATACTTTCTCATTTATTATGTATGCCCGTGATGTCCGGTCATGAGCTTAGCTGTGTGTGTGTGTGTGTGTGTATGTGTGTGTGTGGGTGTGTGTGTGTGTGTGTGTGTGTGTGTGTGTGTGTGTGAGAGAGCTGCATGTAGCCATGGAAGTGCACATGGTATCAAAACTGCCCTTTAACCCTGAGAGATCCAACATTTTATTTATCTGCCTTCGGGGGCCGGTGCTTCGCAGGCCTTACCAGGCGTTCAAGGTCTTAACTGGATTTGTTCAGGAAATCGGCATAGCAGGTCTTTAATGAGGATTGATGAGACGCATTGATGGTCTTCACCTCTGTTGACCCAAGAATATCTGAGGAAGTCTGTTACGTTTTTGGTTCACGGCTGCTTGCATTCTTAATGTGACTTGTGGCGCAGTCAGAAGTCGTTTCCACACAGTCGAGTTGGGCATTTTGTTTCCAAATAAATGTAAGATCTTCATAGCCTCGTGGAATATTAATTTCAGTTTTCCTTGTCTAAATCTAAAGGCTCAGTGTATTCTCTTTAGCTTTACACTCAGCCGTAATGTCCAAGGCATTGTTTGCACAAGGCGTGATGAAATCAGATCCTGTGTGTTGGGTAAGGAAGTGTAGCATATACACTCCATAGTAAAACAAAGCTGTGTGAGGATGTTTTACCTGCATTGTTAGTGGCTTTTCTGTCAGAGCTCATGTTCCTTCGTTCGCTCTCACACCAGGATGAAGGCCCGCATACGAGAGCGCTGCCTTCATGCCGTACCTTCCTGAAAACACCCCTGTGGTTTAAGTTTTGGCTGTTTGAGAACCACACCGATTGCAGGCACACAAGGGTGTGGACACGTTAGGCAACGCTTTCCTTTGATCTCTGC
Organism: Nannoperca obscura; assembly: GCA_036024295.1. Taxonomy (NCBI): domain Eukaryota; kingdom Metazoa; phylum Chordata; class Actinopteri; order Centrarchiformes; family Percichthyidae; genus Nannoperca; species Nannoperca obscura. The sequence goes on along the minus strand of JAVQJL010021143.1, from coordinate 30,782 downwards.
CCGAGTTGACCTCGTAAAGCTGCTGACAAACTGCTGCCCCCCGCCTCACCTTGGTCCACCCCCACCCCCCACAGCCCCCCATGGAAGAGCAAGGGGGTGTAAGGGGGGGGGGGGGGGGGTGCTTGTGTTTATGTGATATGTGTGTTGAGGTCTGTGAGTTACTGCCAGATGTTACACATGTGCTGGTGGCTTTATAAGATGTGACAAAGCCAGCCGGAGACCCAGTGTGCATGTGTGGCTCAGCGCACTGTTGATAAACATTGTTCCCCATTCTCAGAAGAGGAAGTGTGAGCCGGGGGGGGGGGGGGGGTTGTGAATAGCCCACGTGAAAAATGCAAAACGTGTATACAAACACAGAATCACCGTGAGTGACAGTTGTGCGTGTTTGCACTCGTGCACCCCTACATATTCTTGGCAGGGTGCAGTTTGGTTTATCCATATGCGCACACACGCTCATGCATATGCATGAAGAGCTAAATATGACTCCCCACTTCACTGCAGACATTTATGCGTTTTCATGCATACTTAATTTCACACGCTGATGTTTTGCCGGCCACATGAGCGTTGCGTGGCTTTCCACCCTCACCTCTGAAATCAGTGTAAGATGTTGATCAGGATTGTTGACCTTTTCCTCGCCATGACCAGTGTTGCCACAAAGCAACTCGCTTGTCACACGCTGGAAGCTCGTGTCTGGAGCTGGTACAGTTATATTGCTCTATTTTGGGAAGATTTGAATCACGTGATTTATACATTTATATCACTCTGATGAGTTGCTGCTGCTTCTCTCTTCGTGCTTTAATGCCTCATTTTATTGCTGAGCTTCACCCATCCTTTTACTAAGAAGGCTTTCAGTTGTGTAAATCATGATCGTCTTAGCTTCAAACTATTGAAATCTGCTACCAATGGAAATGTTCTAAAGCTGTCTATGTGTGCTACTTAACGACAAGGGATGTGCTCTCCCCCACGCTTTTTGCACTCTGTATAAATCGTTTAATAGTTGAAATTGATCAGGCAAGTGGGGCTCAGACTTTCTGACTTTCTAATTTTGGTTTACAGTATATATTTAGAACTAAGTTGCATTGTGGTCTTGGTTATTTTAAGTCTCAGGTATCTGAATGTTATTTAAAAAATGGTCAGAAGAAATACTAAGAAAACTGAGAACATTTAAAAGCATACTATAAATGTATGAGAGTGTTGTATGTTTAAATGGTTAAGCTGTGTTTGTAGCGTATAGTGTGTATACAGTGCCATGCATTGGCTTGCCTTCCTTTTGTTTTCTCTTGTCTCTGTAGGTAATTTAAGTAGTTACTTGTAGGCCCACCTTTGGGTTGGACACCTTTTAGATGTGTGACACTAAATAAAATAATACAAATAATATTCATTTATATATCACACACCACTGTATATTCCTGCTCTTAGGTAAAAACCCCCATTGATTATTTATTCAGTGTTATGACATATGGGCAAAAGAACCTGGAGTCAGTGAGAAAATGTAGGTCAGTGTCATATTTCCTTTTAAAGTTTTAAAGTATTTTTATGTTTGCAGATTTTTATTCTGTAAGTGTCAGTTTTCAGCGGTGGTTCAGCTGGTTAACTTTTCTCTGAGATGCCTCTTTTCAATCCCGGCCAATCAGGAGAGCTTAGTCTTTGCCATACTTTCCTGGCTTTTCTGGTTAGTGTGTGTGTTTGTGGTCTTAATTGTGTTTGCAAGTGTGTGTGTGTATTATGTGCCTGTGTGTGCTTGTCTATTTTTAGACAGTTGGCATACTTGCACACGTTACCTTTATGGATGGATTTATGTGTCTGCGGTGTACGTGAATGGAGCTGTGTGGAGCGCCAGCCTTGTCCTGCATGAGTCATACGGTGACGTCAGCGGCTTCATTCACTTACACGCCTTGCCCAAGCACATGGCTCTCAGACAACACACTCTCTGCTTTCACGTGCTGCCCTTCACCCTTCCTCACCCTCTCTCGCAACCACTGCTTCTGAGCTATTTTTTTTTTACCCTTTACCAAGAACACGCCCATTTCCTCAGCTCTGCACATTGCTTCGCAGACAATGGCAACTATTTTTATTTCCTGATTTATTTAAGTACCTGCCAATAACCTAGTTAATCCTGAAAAACAAGCTGAACAAGCAGGAGATGAGCTGCATTTCTCACATAACTCATCTGTCCCACATTTTCCTTCGTACAGTTATTTCGTTTTTACTGCTTTCTGTCCAGATGAAGCATGGGTTATCCTGCTGCTGGAGGACTTTCAACGCTTCTGTTGTAACTCAAGGCAGAGTCTTGCTCGAGCTAAATGTAAACATGTCCCAACTGCTCGTCATAGCTGCTATTAATAAGGAGCTGTCTGAGCAGGAGTTGCTTAAGAGCTGAAAAAAAATGTTTGCCACTAATTCCAGTGGGGGAATTTTTGGAAGCGGGAGGGCTTCTTAGAAAACTGTGTGAGTGTGGACAGGATTTAAGGTCAAACGAAATTTGGGAAGCCTCTCGCCCAGCTCACACACATGACACTAGTAGCTACTTTCCTTTCCGCTAAGTTCCCAGACTGGAACAAAGACTAGCATTTATTTGATCACGGCTGAAGGTCACATACTCTTAAGTGAAATCCCAGCTTAACCCATCTTTCTCACTTGCATTTCCTGTACCTTTAACTCTCTTCTAGTTCCTTCCATTTCTTCCGTCTCCCGAGCGCCATCACTTCATGTGTGTCAGTTATAGCAAGACAAATCCTGAGGTATTTTCTAAAAATTTCTGTTCAGTTGTTGTAATTGCACTTGAGGATTTGTCAGCTCCTCTAACCACCTCACTTCCAGTAAACCTGTTGAATGTAAACCGCTCACACGCTGCGTGCCTACTTGGCGTGTTAACAATTGTGGAGCTTGCAGTGGAACCCTTTAACACAGCAAGTAGGCCGTGAAACAACTGACAGCTGATAATCCCCACCCTTTCAATTGGCTACCATACCCACCAGCTAACCCCACCATCCCACGTCCTTGGCACAGTTTGCTTCTATACAATGTGTGTGTGTGTGTAAGTGTGTGTGCGTGCTTTATGTAACTGCCCACCTTGGCCCCAGTAAAGATGTTACTGTAACACGTTGCTTACGGACTGCATGTGAGCAACCACTCACATGGGGCCTGCTGTTCACCCTCCTACCTCCCTCCCCCTCCAGGTGTTTGGATTAGAGGAGGAAGGGTTGAGTGGCGGGGAGGAGCAGGGAGGCCCTTAATGTAAACTGACTCCTCTGCTGACAGTGTATTGCCCACGTCTTGCCTCTTTACTTCTACTTCTACTACTTCTATCTCTCAGTCTAACTGTTTGAAAGCTCTCTGACTTTTATGTGCAGTTTTTGCTAGACTGTGTGGACTTTATTTCTTCTTCTTCTTTATTTGCTTCTCTTATCTTATCTGCTGTTTTTTTTTTTTTTTACTGTCAGCGGGCACTCCAGCACGCTTCAGCTTTTCCTGACAACCAGTGAGCCTCAGTGCTGCTCAATGCACCATTGCATAAACATCTCCACAGGCAGCTAACAGGGTTTCAACAGTTTATTCCAAACATGTCGTAACATCTGCTCAGTTCAAACCTGAAACCTTGAAACACTTCTTTATTCTGTGATGCAAGTCATGTTACTATTTGGATTTGTTTATGTTACTAAGACATCATGTCAGTTTCCTTAAGGATGTTGAATAAATTAACCAGCTGACTTTGGCAGACAACATAACGTTAATAATACATCTGTATCACTTTCTAATAAGGTACGCTTTATAAAGGGTTTATAATGATATAAGATATAATTTAATGGCTTAATTAATTAATCATTTACTATAGTTTTATAGATCAGTTGTAAAAAAAGAGAAATTATTAAGAGATTAAGATATTAAGATTAAGTGGTGAAAAATACATTTGCATTCCTTTCTATTTGATAATAATGCAGTTTTAAATGTTGGTAATCCATTAATAAATGCACATCTACAACTAACAGTTCACAATTTCAAGGTGATGTCTTCAAATGTTGGAGTTGAGAGAGACTTATTTATTATTTTAGAAACACACACAATTTTCCATAATTTCTTTTGGTCCATTCAGCCATATTTATCAGTACTGTAGTGTTCTAAGCATGCCTTGAAAGCGGTTATTGTCAATATTTCTATATTGACAATGGACCACATGACTACTTGTATGTGAAAGGGTTCGCTCATAGCGAGAAACCCACAGAGAAATAAGCCGGTTTCCCTCAGCTCTGCGGAGCTTTTGTAGTCCTTTTGTTCATTGTTTTGGTTCTATGGCAACTTTACTGTTGTGGTTCACTCTCACGGCTGTCATCAGTGTTTTTAGGAGGCGGCTGGTTACAGTGAAAAAGCTAAAAAAGAAAAACTACGCTGCCTGCTCAGCACTAAATAGAAGACACAGTTAGCAACTAGCTGGTGAACGTAGCGGGGCATTTAGAAGCTGCAGAGTTAGCGGAGACCCAAAGAGAGCTCAAAGTAAAATTAGATTTACATTCGTCAGAAACCTGTTGTTGCTTTGTATCTGGAACACCATATGAACTTCAAAGGGGATCATTTGTTCGTTTTTGTGTACGGCACGTGTCTGCTGCCACCAAATCACACCACTCATAAAAATCAGTTATAAAAATTTTAAAAGCACCCCTTTTAGTCCAGAGAACGACATTGCTTATATCATTTTACTTGCTAAACCAGAGACGTTGCAATTGGACACTTCCTGTGTGTGTTTGTCAGCAGTCAAGCTTGAAGGGTACTTTATGAGGTATTGCACAAGGAAGTGCCCCTCCTTCTCTTTTGTTATTGTCTCCCAGTTCAGCTCGCCTTTTGACACTCTGTACAACAAACAGGTACTCCTTTTGTCTGCCGGCTCTTCACACTAATTCAGAATTGAAGGTTACAGTTGTAACCTTTCTGACCTGACTCAGTTTGTTGTAGACCTTTGTGTGTACTTTCCCGTCTGTATAAGTAGGTACACACTTAGATGTTCGTGTGCATTGCTTACAGGTGTGTGTGGTTGTGTGGCTTTAGGGGAGGGCAGGAATACGAGCCCCCGCTGCTTCCTTTACGGTCACTTGAACCAGGACGGCGTGAGACAGATGGATGGGCCTGTTGACACTAATCCACTGTATGAGGTAATGGAGTTAGGCTGTGTTTGTGCACTACTTCCCTGCCACTCCTGACTTAGTGACTGACCTACTTAACCAACAACTCACGTGGCACTAAAGCAAGCCCACACACATTTGATGTTTCTTTCCCAGACGTTTAGGGGACCGTAAGATTGCAGTGTGTGTGTGTACCTATGTGTTTGTGTGCTAGTCACACTGCCACTCCTGATGTTTCTATACATGTTTGTTGCTTTATTAAGATTAGACCCTTAATTGATCTTTTATCATTCCTTTGGGTGTGTGTGTGTGTGTGTTTGTGTGTGGGGGGTGTGTGTGTGTGTGCAGTAATTCCTTTATTCATTGACAAAACTAGAGCAGGAGTAAAATCTTAGTAACTTAAATTCCAACATATATTTATTTTAAATGATTGGATATTGTTCTTATAAAACACAAAAGATATGGGAAGGTTGTAAACGTTGTGACATATTGATGATGCAATTATTCTGACATCATATTGTTCATATTGCCCACCCCCCAGTTTTTAATAAGAAGACGGTGTTGAGTCAAGATTCCATTATAAACAGTCTTTCTGTCTGACAGAGTCATAGTGGGTATTAGTAACCATTGTGGTTATAGGTATCTAGTTACTATCACTAATAAACAATGTTAATAGTGAAACTGAATCTAAAATAGTCAAAAAATGTAATAAGGTCATTGTAACAAGTCACGTTAAGTACATAGCTCCATTATAAAGCTTGGGTGTGTGTGTGTGTGTGTGCTCCTTAGCTTTTGACTCAATAAATGACTAAAGAACAGAGTGACCCAGATTATTAACGGTGGATATTGGCTGATCATAACTACTATCTATCATAAAGTAAAGTAATAAAGTGTCCTGTTCCGAATGAACTACCAGCTCATGCCAAAGGAGTCCCCACTGTCAGTGCTCAGCGGTGCTTTGAGCTAAATGTTGATAACACCATGCTGACATGCCCTCAATGACAATGCCAACTTGTTAATGTTCACCATCTTCACCATCTTTCAGGTTGACGTGTTAGCATGGTAATATTAGCTAAGTAGTATGGGTTGAAGTTTGACATTTCACCAATAGTTGATGTACTTTATCAATGAAGGCCTTTGAAGGCATAACAAACCAAATGAAAACTTCACCTTGCCATAAAATTGTTGTTTAAGCTGGCACAAACAGTTTTTACAAATTTATCAAAAAGTCATTCTGCTCTCATTACTACATTATTATTTCTTATCCTTACAAAACAAGGGCTTGCGTCTGTGCATCAAGGTCCTACGTGTTGTTGCAAAGATGATACAAATAACAAGTGGTCATTGTTCGCGCAGATATCTGCAAGACCTTGGTGCAAAAGATTCACTTGCCATACAGACAGAGGCTGAACGAGGAACCAGGACAGGTGGGCTCTGTGTCTCGCTGATTCTCTCTGTTTATGTTTCGTCATCAGAGAAGAGGACAATCTCTGAGGTCTAGATAACTGAACTAACAGAGAGGATCTGCTGTGATGCTACTAGACATCTGTCTGACCGAATGTTCAGGTGCAAAAGCATCAGAGACTGAATCTTAATGTTTTGTGATAAGCAATGCAATATGGCAGCGGACCTCTTTGTTAATGACGGACATGAGCCTGTGTGACATTTCCAGTTTATATTCCCCTCGTGGACAGGATCGAGCTCTGAGACATGCTCCCAATGAGACTGCCGTCCCATTTGAAGTGAGCTGCAGTTGGACCAGTGCAGTATAAAATGTTCATTAGTTAATGAAATCAACTAATCCTTTATTATATGTAGTTTGATAAGTTTGCCAGTTTCACGTGAGGTCAACTTGAATTGTCAACTTGAAATATCTAGTGAGCGGTATATCATTACAAAACACATATGTATCTAATGAAGTGAGATAGATGTGATGTTACTGTCATTTGTAATCAGACAAAAAAAGAGCTATTCTAATGATAATGTTTCTTTGTTATCTAAATTGTTAAAATTATAAATGTCATGGATTACTTTACCATAACAGCTCCATTAAAACAAATCCAAACTTAAGCCTCGTGTGATGACATTTCACCAATCTTTTACGTACTTCAGCTGTGAAGGCCTTCTGCATAACACACCAACAGAAAACAAAGTGACCAAACAAGCTATTACAAGATATTTTACTTATTTCACAAGAAGTCCCTGCAGCCTTATTATTACTTTGTGTTCTTATTTCTTTCTCTTACAAAACAGTGACTCACGTCTCTGTTCCAAGGCCTTGCAGATGTGTGAACAATGACCAGTTGTTACAGCATGTATCTTTTTTAGACCAGGATTGTGAGGGGAAACTTATCAGAGGGAGCAAGAGACTGAGAGCAAAAGAAGGGTAGAAGAAGAAGAAGAAGAAGAGCATGTGATAGAGAACGATGGTGAGCCACAGAGACATGGACTGAGATACAAGGCCCGTCATTGTCTGAGAGCTAGTGCCCGGCTGGCACAATAAACCAGATCCACATGGAGGCCTATGAGGAATCCAGGCTCATGGCCCAGTTCTTTGTCTGTGGCAGGAAGCCATTGTGGCGAGGGATAACATATCCTGAAACATGTCAGTCAACAGGACGCTGTTTCTGCACCTGCATCCATTATGCCTTCTTGTGGATCCCTCTACAGTTAGGGACAGAGCCGTACATCCATGCTAGATTCCTACCATATTACCTCCTACCATAATAATACAATTATTTATAATGATGATCTTTTAATTTCTCTGTTTATGATTCAGTTTTTCTCAGTTTAACTTTTTTTACGTGACATCATTTTTAGCCACGGTAGCTGCTTGTCTCTATAGGTGGCAATGTTGACCTATTGGCAGGTTGGTCAGTCCAGGCTAAAATGTTTCAGCAACTATCGGATAGATTGCTATGAAATTTGGTACAGACATGAATTGTAAAATCTATTGTGGTCTTTTAACTGTTCATGTTCCAATTCTGTAGCAGTACTATTTGTTTTATGAAAATGTTAGCATGCTAACATGCTAAACTATGATAATAATCATTGTAAGCATTAGCTGCTAAACATCAGCATATTAAAAATGTTAGCATTCAAATCAAAGCACCACTGTGCCCGAGTACAGACTTGCATTGCCAAGACAAAACACTGTCAATAAACATGCACACAATTACCAGAATGAAGATTCCCACTTGATATGTCGAGATCAGACTGCTGAAGCAGCAACCAGTAACTCAACATACATGTGCTAAGTGAGTATCGTATTAAAGGAATGGTCAAAGGAGAGTTAGAGAGAAGATCAAGAGGCTAAACTAAAACATTTTGTATGTGGATTGTGTTAGACTGTGCATGTGAGTGTTTCTGATCTTGAGTGATGTTATGTTGCTTTGACCTCTGACCCTGTTAGGAAACGGCTTCTCTTTTTTTTTAAACCTGATCCTAGAAACAATCTGACACAAGGCTCTCTGGAATGTCCACTCACGATCCTCTCAGGTCTCACTCGCCTGAGGCCCGTCGCTTGTTGCTTTGTGACGAACTGGATCGAACTGGATGAGAAACCAGGTTCAGTGTCTTTCTGTGTGGGAAGAAGCATCAGGAACACTGTGACACACTCCTGAGCTGTGGATGTGTGTGTGTGTGTGTGTGATTGACAACAACGTGAGAGAAGACAACAGACAACATGTATGTCAACAGGGCTCCGATGTTTGTGTAGGCCTATGTGTGTCACTGGATGGAGGTCACAGTGTTATCTATGCATGGGAATTGAATAAGACATTGTAAGTAATGTAATGCTCCTTCCTGTTTGCCAAGAAATATAACCACTGTACAATTTGTCTCACGATGTAAACAACCCTCCTCGAATTCTTGTGTTGTTGCCTCATCTCGCTCCTCTATGCAAAGGCCATTAGATAGCACTGTTCTGTGCTGTCAGTCTAATACAAAAGGTTATTTTTGTACCACGTTGCGTAATAGGCTACTGAGTGCAGTTTAGCTTATCTGCTTTCAGATCATATTTTGTTTACCTCTCTGGAAGACCCCTTTTCTCAGAGGTTTATCTCATCTCCCATCCCACTTCGTCTCCTTTTCACACAGTAGTGATTCATGCCTTTTTTGTTGCTATGCTGGTCAGGTTTCAGATTAAAATGTGAAGATGTGTGTTTTTATTCATGCAGTGCAGCAATAACTTTGCTTTAGGGCTGCAACTAAGGATTACTTTCATTATCGATTAATCTGCCAATTATTATTGTGATTAATCGTTTAATCTATAAAATGTCAAAAATGTAAAAACTGCTCATCACAATTTTCTAGAGCCCAAAGTGACGTCTTCAGATTGCTTCTTTTGTCCGAAAAACTGTCAAAACCCCAAAGACTCTTCATTTACTGTCATAAATGACCAAAAAGCAGCAAATCTGCCCATTTGAGAAGCTAGAACTACCAAAAATGACAGAAATGATCAATTATCAAAACAGTTGCTGATTCATTTGCAATCATTGCAGCTCTACTATGCTTTGTTTCCAAACATGTTAAAATCATTGAATGGGCCAGGAAACAATTAGGTTAAATTATGGGCTACTTTAACAGCATTTGACTTCACTTAGATTTATGTACACTTTAATTCACAAAACACAAATCATAAATTATATCTTGACTCATCAACGTGACTTACTCCTCCCCCTTAATATTTTCATACTGCTCAGCTGTTGATGCATAACATCTGATTTAACTTGTCTTCTGTGTGAATTTGCTTGGCTGCAGCACAGTCTGTCAGTGGTGTGATGGAGAGAAAATGTGCTTCCCCCAGTATGTGACACACTGCCCTGAACAGTAGACTCATAGCGGAAGGCTGTAGTCACCCACCCACTCGGGTGCAGTCAGCTGCTGCCGGGGGGGCCCCAAACAGCGTCTCTGCTCACATTCCAGTCTGAGAAGGGAATGAAAATCAGCCCATCATCTGCTCCTTCTCTCTCTCTTTTTCTGATTCCACCCCCCTCCTCTACCAGACATCAAATACCACCTTTGTTTTTGTCTCCTTAAAAGGTGGCCTTGTCTCTGACACAGAGACTAACAGTCACCGCATTAACACCAGGGGAAAACAAATTGAACCTGCTGAACCGCCACTCCTAAGAGGGGTCGCAGCAGAGACATGGCATTCCTGCAGTCTGCCATTGAGGCGGAATCAAAGCCAACTGAGACATGTGACTACAGTTTAGTCTGTCGGTTTGTGATCCCACAGGCTGCTGTATATGGTCAGGATTCTTGGAGCAGAGAGACGATTTCCTCAGAAGTCAGGGAGGAAAAATGGGAGGGGGGGGGGGGTCGCTAAGAGACAGAGCCATGTTAGGAGGCCCAAATTTGAATTTAAGCATGCCCTCCTTTGCTGGAGCTCCTCTTTGCCCCTGATCAAGTGCCCCCACTGCACCCCTTTACCCCTCTGTTACCCCACAGCCTCATGGGCCTCAGCTGTTTTGCTATGGCGCGCAGGTTCACTTTCGGCTCCGCTGCTTGGAAACGGATTTGGTGGAAGGGTAACAGCAAGGCGGGGCCGTGTTGAAGAAAGTAGGAGGGACTGACCTACATTTTGTCTGCGTGGAGGCGTTAGCGCTGTGTGCATAACCACAAAGGGCTGATTGACTAATACCTATTTTTGCTTCACGTTATGGCTGTCAGGCATCACAAGATGTAAGATTACACCAGCTGGTTGCCCGAGAAATCATTTTAGCCTGTAACAGCTTTTTTATTCTTCCTTTTATGTTTTTTTGTTTAAATTGGTGAAACAAAACTAAACACAGATGATTTGTCCAAAGAAAAAGGCACAATGTTAATCTTAAACACAAGAGTGTGCCCAATAAAAGTTAGAAGTTCCTTTGGTTTATGACCAAATACCTTAAATAATGACACATCAGCCATCAGTCATCAGCCTCTGTACTTAGTACTAATTAGCGAATTTTAGCATGCTAACCAATAAACTAAGATAGTGAACATTGTAAATATTATACCTGCTAAATATCAGCATGTTAGCATGCAGCCTAAGGACAGTCTCACAGAGCTGCTAGTGTGGCTGTAAACATGTAGCCTTTTTTTTTTACTGTAGTTTTGAATTCAAATGTGCATGATCACTCTCTGGCTAATTTTAGGCTAAATGAATGAAGTGAAACAAAATAGGAATTCGGTCATTGAGATTACCCAGCAAGCTCCACTAAGTAAACATGTTTATATGTTGGGAGGCCAGTGAGGGATCATGATGTGGTCGCTCTTTGTGATTAGGGAGTGACAGCCAATGCGGGGGATGGATTATTATTAATTATAACACTATATGAATTATATGAATTGGCTGACTGACATAAAGAAATGTGAATAAACTGTAAATGGATAACTTTTTTTTCTTGGTATTTGTTCCATCTTACTTTGCTTATATTTAATTTGGAACAAGGCTGCTTTTATAATGTGTCCCTTTTTTTCCCTTTGGCGCCATACATTCAGCCTCAACAGCAAATAATCTTTTGAGTTAAACACAATCAACGGTGGACTATCTTAAAAACAACAGCCAAAAGTTTATTGTCAATATAAAAATATGGGCCATGCGTGTCATGTTATTTGCTTTTGTTCCTGCAGCTTCTTTCAGGGAAGACGTCTGTACACACTGATCTCAAATATGCATCGTCAAAGATTGTCAAGACAACACATTCAGATTGGATCTCTGCGGTACTTAATGTTTTGCTCATTGTTTCCCTGTTCCTGCCACTCCCACTTTCTGTAATAACATCAGACATCTAGCCTGCACAGACACACACACCAACAACACCTGTGATTGTGACTTTCCACAAGGTCGCTGAGGCTGGAGCCCTTCCAAAGTCAACAGCATGCATAACACATGGCCAACTGCCATTTCCGTGAGGCTGGGTGAAAAGAGAAAAAAAATCATTTTGTTTTGGCTTTTGAGTTTCAAGCTCAGTTACAGGCTGTCAAAGAAATATCTGTCAAAAAGGTTAAGAATGTCTCCTGTTTTTTTTCTTTCCGTCTCTTGTGGCTCCTCTGGCTGAAACACATCACACGTGACTGCTGACCTAATTTTCAGCCATGGATGGGGAATCGAAAACCAAAACAGAGCATTGCCTCTGTGAGGGTAATTTGCCGTCAGCTGAACCTCCTCTCACGTACATGCACACATATAGACATACACCCATCCCCATGCACGCACACACACACACACACACACACACACACACACACAGTACCAGCCGGGGGGCCCCTGACTGAGCCCTCTAAAATCAAAACAAACATTCCACACTCACCCTGCCCGGGTCCCACATTTACACAGGCAGCCGTATGTTACTCAAGTATAACTACAGGCAGCAGGTTGCCTTGTATTGTGTAATACCTCCCAACTCACACTACAACACTGATGGCTTGAGATATGCCCTCTGTGGATGCAGTGTGAAAAAGTAGTGTTTTTACAGCACACAAAGCACAAAACAACTAAATATACCACAGTTGACTTTAAAACCAACCAAAGAGTTGTGTTCTTCAAAAGCGTCACGTGTTAAAGGCTTTGGCACTGGCTTCTTTTCCTTTTGATAATGCACACATTTTATCTGTTTGCACGCCCATGTGCTTCTGTGGTATTGTAATACTCATTACACATTACCAGTAAAAGGTTCATTTTGTGTCATAAAACCTTTGATAGCCATCAAGTCAATATTTAAATGAGATTAGCACACTTTCGTTTTATGACTCTTGTTGTATTATATGTCCACTCTCTTCTAGCAGGCCCAGTGTTAACAATGTCTGTTTTCTTTCACAGAATTTTGCAATAATTGTATTAAGGCTTATCGCTGTCACCTTATCTAAACACATTCCTTTTCAGTTACTTAATTGCTGTTTGTTCCCTATGGCAAACCATTAAACTAAGATAATGAATGTCCCAAACATTCTCACAGAAGAGCCTTGTATGTACACTTACAATCAATGATTCAATGATGCCACTATATAATAAATACAAGGTGAACCAGTTAATGAAAAACAACTTTGTTTTGTCTGTATCGTCGCCAGATGCCAGACTATTTGATGTTAGGCAGCATCAGTGCTCAGTGTTAGTGTAGTGTAGTATAATATTGGTCAAACAGTGTTGCCCCACTACTGGTAACCACATGTTTTTCATTCTTTGATTTATTGCCCTGTCCTTCGAAGTGACAGTTTGCGATAGCTGGCTTCGAGATGTAACTGGGTAATGAATTTGTTAAGCGTATGTATTGAACAACATGACCCCTTTGAAAACATCTGATATAGCATGAACTCTTGATCCACAGGCTGTATGCCTTTGTCACTCCGCCCCAGCCAGGCCAGGCCTGTGCAGGCACCTCCACCTGAGAAAGTGGCTCGCTGGGTGGTGGCATCCGGTGTTGCAGTGAGCGTGTGGGTGGCTCTCGAGGTGAAGTGTGTGGGGGGTGCGCCAGAGCTGCGATGAATGCACAAACAGAATTTGCGGTATTTGTGTCACCCCGCACCTCTCACCTCTTACATCACATTCTGTGAGTTAACCCAGTGTTTGACAGGGAGGTGCAGGTGGGGCTGATGTGTGTGTGTGTGTGTTATTTTGGGTGGGGTGGTATGCTGGTATTTTTTCTCCCCTCTAGCTGCAGTTAGTTGGTGGCTTTGTGGCCCAACAGGAAGGAAGCCCATGGGGCGAATGACACAGTTGGCTCTTTGTTTTAACTCTCTCTCTGCAATCATTTCCCCCTCTGGGCCTCCATCATCATTCATTATCTGCCTCCTCTTCGACTCCCCCTTAGACTTTCACTCTATTACTTATTGTTTATTGCAGATTCTCACTCACACACCTGTCTTTTCTTTTGCTCTCCGTCTGGGCTGCTTTGTCCTACACTCTAATACGAGCTGGCAGATCCTGGCGTTGCAGCTGCAGCCCTCGCCCATACCGGCTGCGGTGTGCCAGTCAGCAGCAGGGTCCACTGCTGCATTTGCATTCTGCTTTGCTTAGGAGAATCCCACTGCACTGCAGGTGCAGGTGGTGAGAGGTAATTGAGGCACCATTTAAAGTCTCCCCACCAGGTATATTAAGACTGACGATGCTGTTAAAATGTGTCTCATAGTGACAACTGGATCAAAGGTTGAGGACTAACTTGCTCGTCAGATGAGTCACGTTTTATTCTTTTCTGTTTTCAGGCTGCTCCCATTTCTTGTTACACACACTCATAACACATAAATCTGTGGCATGTCTGTACTCTTACATCACTTTTTAAGTCAACTTGCACTTCGGAGGGGAGACGCACTTGAGGCTGCAGGTCATCAGGGTCTTTTGAGTGTGTATGTGTGTGTGCATGACCTGGAGAGTATGATAAAGACAGTGAAGGGAGGTGGGGGTGGGGGGGGTGGGGCAACAGTGGGCCGAAAGCTAAATCAGGGCATGGCCACTCCCTGTCCGTCCTCTTATTCAGTTTGCCAACCGCCTCAGACCAGTTTGAATGTGGGTGAAAAACTGCATGGAGCATTTAATGCATCACCCACCTCATCTCTCACTGCTTCTCTTTGCTGAAACTGAAGGTGCTGTCACTTTCACAATAAGAGCTTACCTCAAACTGAAACTGCACACTTAAAGAACTTCTCTCTTTCTTCTCTTCCTTTGACTGTAATAATCCACCTCTAGCTTTGCTTCTCGTCGCTCTTCCTTCACAATTTTGCCACTTTATTGCTGCCGCTTCTGATCAGACAACACTCCCTCTGCATGTAACCTCTTCATAACAAGGGATGAGATGTGCACTGAGCCTCAAGCTACATTCTAGTTATGTAAGCAGAAAATGCTTTTGATCTTTTTCATTTGCCTGTTCTTTTGACTTAGCTTCGAATGCTGGAATACTTTTCCAAGAACGCACTGCTTTTGGCTTGGTTCTGCTTATGTAACGATAATGTTTAATTCAGCGTGCTGTGAGTTTAGTTGAGGAGACCTTGTAACAAGAACTTCCAGTGTCAGCCTATGAACTGTTGGGAATTGTCCCTGCAGGATTGTTAATGGCAGAGAAGTAGGTCATGTCAACAGCAGTGTGGTGGAACCGTGTGCATCATCTGTTACATCACATATATGCACTCTGTGTGTTCACACATGTAAGACACGTTTGCTTAGAAGCTATGGATTCATGTTTACTGGTGCAGGTTAGGTAAGAGGGGTCAATGATTAAAGCACTTTAAACTTAAGTCTGCAGGTCTTCTGCCTGAGTTTCTAGGTCACTGTACACCTGCTAGAGTATGTAATGATGTGCATACAAGGCAGATTGAGTTTTGTGGTCACTGCTATACTTTACAGTATACAGGCAGGGGGATTCTTCAGTCTTGTTACCTAAATCTGACCTGTATTCGCAGGCATCCTGGAACCTGCCCAAGAAATGTGCTTCTAGTGTGTCATCTTGGAAACAAACCAGGTCTCAGCGGTCCTGGGGTCCCCTCTCTGTTCGCTTCTCTTCTGCTCTCTCACCTTTCTCTCACTCTCTGTCACCCCCTGTCCTCCTCCTTTTTTTTCCTGCTCCCCCAACCCTTTTCCCCAGGCTGCGAAGGGGAACCAGGTAACATGAGAGCCTTGTTTCTGCTCTGTTTGCCAAGAGCATTTCTGCTGCCAGAGACAAACAAGAGTGACACGGACGCAGCCATAACCTTCATCGATCAATCCATCCACCGGCGCACTCCCTCTCCTTCTCTTTACTTCTCTCTTTTCCTCTCTCCTCCCTTCCGCGCACACTGACCTACTTTCCTCCTGACCTGTTTATGCAAGCTCCTGTGCAGCAGCCAGATCAGGAAAACAGAGAACGCAGCAAAAATTCTAGCAGAGCTTTGCTGTTCCTGGCAGGGAGTGTCACCTTGGTACGATCCCATGGGTGGCTGTTGTAAGGAATGCCATGTTTACTTAACAACTCCACAAACCTGTGTGCTGCTTTTGCACATGTGTGTGAGGGAATGTGCGTTGGCACGGTGTGTGTGCATGCACGTATTTGCCTGCGTGTGTGTGACTGAGAGCATTGTGAAGGGCACTGATGCGTCAGCCTCAAAGAGGCGCTTTGTTTGCAGGCTTAGATCAAGTTAGTACACTGGGTTAACTTCCCTCCCGTACCCCCTCTCCCTCCCTCCCTCCCTCCCTCCTTTGCCCTTTATGTTGTTATGAACATGACCCCGTTTTGGTTCATAAGAGGATGGGAGACACTTCTCTGCACTGTATGTGCTTACTGGATAATCCACCCATTTTTAGGGACCTATTGTGTAATAACACCATTATAGTTACAAATTATCATATTACATTGAAATGCACATGGACTGTAATTGATTTCTACATTTTGCATTCATGCTTATTTAATACTGACATTAAGTATCTAAGTATTCATATACAAGGTGTACACACCCTAACATATATACCCATCTAGCCTGCGAGCCTGGACTTTGATAACGCAGCAGCATTTTCTGTGTCAATACAAAGAATGCAGTGGGCCTTGGCCAGGAGGCTGGCGGGACGGTTGAGCTGGCAGCAGCAGTCAGAGGCTCAGACTGTCTCTGCCACGGCTTTGTCCTGCACATCACACAGAGCTGACTCAGATATAGGCTGTTTAGTTTATAACATGGTCCAGTTTGTGTCGCTCCTCTGCTATAAATATTCCGGATTTCGGGGTGGGGGGATGCACCTGTTCAAGTTGTTAAAACAAAAGTGATCCTTTGGCTTTGTAGTGTCTTACTGTTGTGTATCATGTTAGAGCAGAGACGTATTTTAGAACTCTGAGTGATTTTTATTCATTTCCAGCTTGTTATTCACAGTCCACTCAAGGTCATGTGGAGTTTGTCATAAGTAATGAGACATCAAATAGGTATAAACATGAATCTATAATCAGAGGAATGTCTGAGTGTGTACCTGTGCAATGGTTTCTGCATAACTGTGTAACATTCGACTGCATTTTCATGTGTTAAGCTCATGTCTATTGTAGAAGTAGGCCAGTGTTACATCAGACAAGCTTGTCATGGAGTTCGCTGGCCCCACTGGGCAAAGTGTGTCACTGCGAAGCTCCTCTCATTGCAGATTAGCCTCCAATGCCAAAGAGTGAGCTGCCCATGGGGAATGTAAGCTCTATACAAGGCTATCTCTGCACAGTGGAAACAGGGTGTGCCCGTGAAGCTTCGCCTTTGTCTGAATCTAAAAAGTTTTTGAGAAAAGTCAGAAAGGTCTGACACACAACAAATAGACAACCCTGTAGCAAACAGAGGCATGTCTTACATATTATAGTATCAAGTAACTGTTAACTGTCCACAAGGAATATAAAAGAAAGATTAAAACGCCCTAATTTATTCAGTTTGGTTGCAGATGGTGATTCATTCTGTAATGTCAGTCAGTGAGTAATGTATTACCCTAACTGGCGGTTCTGGCATAAGGTTTATGGATCATCATCGCAGTTGATAGGATGCCACGCCAGGCTGCTGGCCGCAGACTGTGATTGCTATGTTCACAGTCAGTGCTGCTTAAAGTCAGAGTCTTAGACCGGTTGAAATGGATGCTCAGCGAAATGTCTGTCTTGCTTCATGTGGTCTGTAATAAGTCTGTTGATAATTCAGTAATAAGTGTGTGTAACATCCAAACATTGTGGTAAACCACACAAACACTGGCGAAAGAACTGAGAAAAACAGGCCAGTTTCATGATATGTTGATAGGGTCAACATTATTTTTATTTTATTTTTCAATCTTGAAATTCTCCCATCTTCCACAATGAACATTAGTGTCTTTACATACATATTCATGTCAAAAAGAAGTGATGGTAATGACCAACCAGACCAACCACCACCCATCTCTAAACACCACCCTATCATTGCCTGTTTCTTTTTTAAAGTTTTTTTTTATTTTGTCCTTCGTTTTCATAAAACCATCAGCAAAACCACAAACAGTACTGATTAATACACACTGAAAAAATGGGGGAAGGGTGAGGAGGAATGAGGCAAATACATGTCATCACAGTCAATAGGAGAAAAGACACAGTATAGAGGAAAAACAGAACAACACCTTGACGAAAAAATTGAGGATATAAAACCAATAAAATAAACATTACAGTGTTGTTTGAGGGTGGGGGGAGCTTTACATTTATACACAAGCACCAGAAAGCCAAACATGGCACATAGACTTTTGTTAAACAAGGATCCAGTGCAGGCAATTCATCACTGCCCAGTAGCAGAACTACCACGAGAAAGAGATGAATGACCCCTGAAATGAATAATGAAGTCACATGGGAAACAAGGGGCATCCTTTACTTCATTAATTTAAGCTCACATTGTTGTTGAGGCACCAATTGGAGGGTTGGAGAAATTTGGCTTCACATTACCTTTTCTTTCACAATAACTCAATTATCTGGGATCTAATAGGAGCCTCAAGGGCCATGCTTGGTCACACTACAAAACCTCACTTCACATCAATAAATGTACAGTAACTATGGAGGGCTCTATTCTTAAGTTACACAAGAAGAACTTGTTCAGTGCACTGTAGTGTGTTTACAGGAATATGACTTAGCTCCTCCTGCGTTTGCCCCCAAGCATCCCATGCCGACATTACAGTTCAAACTCAAGGCTGCAGTATGTGTCTAAAAAGATCTGTACACATTGTCCATCTATGTTCCTGTGGGCTTTTCTACAGTGATGGGCGAGCGGAGAAGAGGGAAATAAATACATTGGGCCAGTGAACAACAACAAGATATGGTTGATAAAGCTTAAATAAACTAAAGGCTTATAGCCTGCAGCTGGTGAGTTCCACCGAATATTTAAAGGCTGGTTAAAGGTTAAGAAATCCAAACGTTTTAATGAGGCTCTTTCCTCAGGAAACAACATGTTCTCCAATCAGTGCTGTTGGCGCTCCAAACTGGACGGCCATTTCTGTGTAAACAGGGCATTAATAAATGATTAATGCTAAAGCTTAACAATCAAGAGAGTGAGGTGTTTTAATTCAAATGTGTCCTGTAGCAACACTGGACAATGTGGCTATACAGTAATTGTGATTGATAATAGGATGGTCACTTTCAAAACCTCTTTTACCATTGCAGGTACTTCGCATTTTTGTTGATTTTGTATTCAAATTTCTTTGTAAAATATATATTTATAATAGATACATATATTCATATACACAGTAATATACAAACGAAGTGCTTAAAAAATAAAGGTGATGGCGATCTTTTGTGAAATAATGGAGATGTTTGGGGAGAGTATGGGTTGGTAGAGGTAGGGTCTGGGAAGAGGTATGGAACTTAATATTTGTAGTGTTGGTGGTCTTCTTTGGTTGAGGGAATGTCCCCAGTGTACTTTTGCATTTGATTTTAATTAAGGCAGATAGCCATACATGTGTATGTTTGTCTACAGTCTGATATGTACCAAATGTATAGTACTGATAAAGCTTCAAACTTTTCATTTTCCTACATTCTTGTTTGTAAGTAATCAAAATGTTGATGTTTGCTGATGTTTTATGTTGTTGGATGACAAAAGTAGAAAAGTAGGCAGTTCCATTCCTCCTCTCATCACATAAACAAAAGTGCTTCTGTAAGTATGTAGAAGATAAGAAATGGCAAATCTGTACAATATATACAAATATGATACAGCCCTACAAGATGTCCAGCCTTTTTGGTGATATTGGGGATAGGGGGGTAGAAAAGCCCAGCTTCCTGTCCCATGGGCTTGACGGGGGGATTTGATTATAGGGCAAAGGCATAATGGCAGGGTAGTTCTTAGAGGAGAAATGTCTTTTGTGACGAGTTCTAAAAGTGTATGTCACCTAATCTCGCCTCTTGTTTCGTCGTCCACCCGTCTCCTTTTTCCCACAGTCCTTCCTGGCCCCCTCCCCTGAGGGCGCTTGTTTACAGTCTCCACCCTGGCTCTCTCGATTAATGGTCTGCTGTGGCGTGAGGGACAGGTAAGGATGCTGGGGCAGGGGTGGCGATGTAGCAGAGGGCGGTGTTGTTGGGGACTCCTGGCCAGAGCAGTTGCCACCACTCCTGCCGGAACTCATGGCCCGGTGTTTGAGTCTGAGTTTGTGAGGCAAAGCTGTTCCCTTCACCTCCCCTTGGGGATCCCGGCCTTGGCAGGCCCGGAAAGAGGTCGGAGGTGAGGCAGGCAGGTGGAGGCCGGTAAGATGATGGTGGTGGTAGCTGCCCATATCTGAGCATGATGAGGAGGGGAACTCGTCGTCATCCGTGGAGGCCTCTTTGTCAGAGCTGCGGGGATCTCCATCACTGGATGAGGTGTCCTTGCTAGAAGAGCTTGATTGGCCTTGGTAGTAAGCCTCTCTCCTTGGCCCGCCCTCGTAGGTGAGCACAGGAGGCTCCTCCTCTTGGGCACTAAGGTATGAATGATGAGGCTGCTGGAGATGGTTGTAAAGGTGGGAGTGGTTGACCCCCTCCACTGGGTTGTGGAGCAGCTCTGCAGATGAATCGCTGTCTTGCTGGTGCTGCTGCTGCTCCTGCTGCAGGTGCTGCTGGGAGAGCTGGCAACCTCTGTACAACTGTCTCTCTCCAGCCTCATTATGGCTGTCTGAGAGCTCATATGGAGGGGAGTCTAATGTCTTCCTCTCCAGCTGTTTTGTCACCTCAGCTAGTGTCTCTGTGGAGCTCTCTGTAATGGACTGGGGCAGTCGGCTGACACCCGTCTGGCTGCTGTCACGGCTCTGCTTCTGGGCTGCCTGCAGATCGATGTCCTGGGGCCTCGACAGGGTATCCATAGGATAAGCGGCACTGCTGGAGCCATACAGAATGACGCTCCTCTGGGCAGCTGGGGGGTTAGGGGCAGGCTGGCTGACAGTGTTGATAGGAGTCTCAGGCTCCTGATGGGGTTGTTGTTGTTGTTGGTGAAGGTGCTGCTGCTGCTGTTGGGTGTGATATGCAGCCTCAAGCTCCTGAGAATGCTGCTGGATTTGGTGGTGAGTGGGCACAGAGGCCAGACCACGGTGGATGTTGAACATGATCTGGGTGGTGGTGCCATTGGCAATGTCCATCTCCAGCCTGTCACCTTCCTGTTTGATCTCAAAAGGAATTGGCTCAGGGCTGTCCCTGGAGGAGCCGTCAGACATGTCAGAGAGGGAGCCACGTGGGGAGTATTTCACCAGCTGCCTGTGGCCCTCGCCAGACTGCTCAGTTTCTGAGGAATCAGAGTTCATCATCACCTGAGAACTGCTAGAGTAACCACTGGAGTAGTACTGGGTAGAGGAGGAGGAGGATGAGCCTCCATTTCCTGTGTTGCCTCCACCAATCTGCTGGCTCTTTTCAATGTAAGAGGCTGTGCTTATAAGACCAAAGCGCAGCTTTAGCTGGAGCAGCTCTGTCTTGAGCCTCACATTCTCATCATTCAGGGCAATGACACGGTTCTCCAAAACCATATCATTGAGACGTCGCTTCTCCCGGGAGCGCTTGGCGGCCTCATTGTTTTTGCGGCGTTTCTCCCAATAGGAGGCATCCTTCTTCTCATCAGAAATGAACTCACGCTTTCGCCTGCAGCTCATATTGGGTTTGGGCTTGGCGAGGCGCCCCACTCGAGCTGGACTCCCTGGGACAGAAAGAGACTCTTCATAACCACTGAAGGTCTCAAGGCAATTTAGGTTATCCCCTGAGTTTTTGTTTAATGTCTTGAGGGCTGAAGTAAGATTTTCCATTCTTGTCTAATGGCAGCCAGTTTGAAATGTTTTTTTAGGCAACAGGTGGGGGTGGTCCTGAAAACAACCGTTGAAAGTTTTCTCAAACTTTCTTGGTCTGTCTATTGCTGGTTCACTGTAGTTATGACAAGAGGAAACTCAAGTGTCCAAATTAACCAAAAAGATAGAGAACAACTGGAGCTCAGCATTAGCAACCCTCATTTATCCTCTTGAATGATTTTTTGTTCAGTGTTCAGACTCTTCCAGTCTTGAAAAAGCACAAATGTTCCTTTAGCGTAAGAACAGCACACTGAGCGTAACTGGTGGAGAAGTGTCCTAGATCTCCACGCAAACAGCAGGAAGTAGGTCGGCCCGTCTACCTCAGCGTGGCAGTCTCTTGGGGAGCCTCGCTCTCGCTCTTTCTGTCTGTCTCGCTTCTCTCTGCAGTTGACTGCAAGATGAAAGGCTGCAGAGATAAAAACAGAAAAAAACATATGTTAATCCATGTGGATTCCATTATGCATTCTCACATCAGACTTGAAATTATTTCTTTCACTGCATTTTTTTGGGTAATTTCTCCTAATGGTGTTATTCTTTTATGCATGCATTGTGATCGACACATTTCTGCACCCGAACAGCTTTCCTTTGCTGTTCTGGCAGGTCTGGATTTGTGACAGTGTTGCCCCTGGCAACCAATAAATGGTCAATAGACTTCACTGTCTGACCTTTTGGCCCCTCTATTGATCTGCTCTGTCTGCAGCCTATGACCCCTGACCCTTAGCCTGGTGTGTTGATGTTGACTTGTGTGATGTAATGAGGATGTAGAGTTCATTGCAAGGCTGCCCTGACATCTTGTCACCCAGTAGTTATAAAGGCATCTGTATAATGTTTAAAACAATTTTTGAGGCAGCTGAATGAAAACTAAGAAAAGACTGGTAATTATAAATGGCATGTATGGCAACTGAGGCAAGTGTGTACATGAAATAAATACACCACAGAAACTGCATCAATCTATCACATGCTGAGAGCACAAAACTAGACTGTTTAAGGATTAGCTCTTTTTGTTTGCTTGATGAGTATTTAGGCCAGACAGAGTAATAGGGTGAGTCACAGGCAGGCCTGGTGGGGTTCCCTGGATCTGTTGTAAGAACATTTCGCAAATGAGAGACAGCCCACTGCTTTTCCCCTGAGAAACCCCATCCACAGACACTGCTGAAACAGGAGTTACCCCCCCCCCTGTGCTGCGCTCATCCACAGAGGAATGTGGCAGCATTCTTTGCAGAGACAACTCAATGCCAAATCAATGATGCAGAGTGAGCAGATAAGGCAGACAAAGGCAGCAACCATTGCAGGTCAAGGACAAAGAGGCTGAGAAATGGGGCGAGAGATTTGGAGGTGCGGGAGCTGCTGCGAGGTGGGGCTTTGATAAATATAGGTCAAGGGCCCCTGGAAAGAAAGGGGCAGGAATAACACGGCCTGGTAACATTTGGGTAAAACACGAGGGTGGTTGGAAAGTCTCATAACTATGGAGATGGGTGACTCAGAGCTCAAACAGCAGGGAGCACTCTATAATGAGCCTAACAGGTGTTCCTCCAGTCCAAACCAGTATGGTGTGTAATTATTGTGCCATTAAACCAATGAGGTGAACTGAAAAGTGCACTTAGATAGTTCATGAATTTACATGATCAGACTGGCAAAGCGACCCCCCTCCCATATGTATTGGTGTTTAATGTATCCATAATGATATAGCCACAGTAGATCCCATCCAATTTTACTAAATGTATGTTACTCAACATCTGCACACTAATCTGACCAGGTGTTTGCACTGGTTATACGCTGCTCTTTCCTCAGGATCTGACACCATTATGTAACTACAGGCGTATCCTCACAATGAATATGGGTTTGAGCCCAGAATTTACCTCTAAAATGCAGACAATAGATGACAATTAGTTTTTGAAATTTCTTTTCAAAGAATCTAATCTATTCTAAGAATCTACTTTACATTCACACCATATGTGTGTGTGAAAGTAAAGGTGCTACTGTGTGGAATCTTTCTTCCTTTTCTTGGCTGAAATCTCGTGAGCCTTTGACATGTGGCCGCTGGGCACGAGAGAGAGTCTGTGAGGGAAGAGGCTGTTTCTCAGCATGTCCTACTGACCCAGAAACAGGGCGCGGACCGCACTCTGTAAACACAAGTCTACCTACCTCCACTGTACGGCTGGCTGAAATATGGGTCAGCTGAGCTACACGGAGGTGAAGTGGG
The DNA here is from genome assembly GCA_036024295.1 of Nannoperca obscura. NCBI lineage: Eukaryota > Metazoa > Chordata > Actinopteri > Centrarchiformes > Percichthyidae > Nannoperca > Nannoperca obscura. The sequence continues at coordinate 6,766 of JAVQJL010021143.1, read as the reverse complement.
CAAGAGATGGAGGGGGAGAAGAAAAAAAGATATGGGAAGACAAAAAAGAACAAGGAAGCGTGGAGAATTAGATCACTGTCTAAATATAGACAGAGGTGAGAGGAAGTGGAGCTAAGACAAAGAAATAGGGAATCTATGAGGGAGAGTTCAAACAAAGAGGGGGATGTAGATTATACTGTAGCTGGAAGCAATTGCGACAGTGTTGGTATTGCATCAATAGAAGGAATGTGTCACCCATAGCAACAAAAGGGGGGGGAACAGAAGTGCCAGCCAGTCATATCGGACTTTCTCTCCCTTCCTCTGAACCTGTGGCTTGACATGGCCAAAAGCAGATGGTGAGAAAACAGCCTTCCGTAACAAAAGGAGGGCGATTGCACGTCTCCAACAGTCAGGACGAGCTGAACACATGAATGAACTCTTGGGTTTAATTAGCTCACAGTGTCTGTGAGTCCCTCTGTCTGTCTCTCCCCCCTGTAACACCCCTCAATATTCAACCATGTGAATGAGCGTGAATCACGCCCGAATCACAGTGTGTTGTGACTCTGTTACACAGCTCATCGTGTAATCCATTCCGTTCACCCTCTCTTTGTCATCAAAATTACAACCGCTCAGCTATTTTATCTGGAGCTCAAATATACAAAGACGTCCCACTGAAGCAAGCAAACAGTGTGCTGCAGCCCCACTCCTCTGCACACACTTCCCTGACCTAGATCACTCTTTCCCATGTATCATATATTCTCCCACGTGTCATCACTAGGGCTCCGTGGCACTTGTGGAATGATAGCACAGTAAAAGAATCCACTGGCTCACACAACCACAGGGCCCACACCGCCAGAGTCTAAATGCGGCAGTGAGCTGTGGAAACAGTGGACTGGGTTCAAACCCCCGCACGTGTTTCGGTGGAGTGTTTCAGGAAATGAGAGCAGGTCTAAAATAAAAGGGGAATGATGAAACAGCCCCCCAACCCTCTCCACCCCCCACCCCGACATGGGTGGGGTCTGCTTGAATTCCAAATCTGGGGTCTGACTTTATCCTCCCAAGAAAAAGAGGGATTGAGAGAGGGAGGCTGCTAAGAAATCGGGCCACATGCCAGAAAGGCGGAGTCCGAGCCGGAGCCGTGTTCCATGAGCACAGGGCCATCTCTCTCGAAAAGAAAAAAAACAAAACAAGCAGAGTGACTCAGTCCATGTGTTGCACCAGTCACATGTGCTCCCGTGGCCTACTAAATGCTGTAATTCGCCTCTGTGCTGGCTCCAAACCGCAGCACAATAACAAAGCACAGCCCTCATTTTTTATCATCTTACGTGTGCCAGGAAACCCCGAGAAAGTCAAGAGGCCGCAAAGTAGGACAGGGTGGAAAACAGATCACTCCCAGATCTTTATTTAGTAGAGCGGACACAGGCCGGGTTTAACAACACCTAAATAACCACAGAACAGTTCAAATACTCACAATTGTAAACGTTTTGATAAGTGAAATGGTATTTATTCAGGTCGCGCGGGGCTTTTATCGGCGTGCCAGCCTTCTATTTCTGCGTGGCTGCCTCGTTTCTTTGTTATGGCGGGGCGAGCATTTATTTTGGTGGGGTTTTGATTCTGCCTGCCTCTAGTCGGCGGCGGCTGTGCGCCTCACCCCCTCCCACAGGGCTAATGTGACCTACATCCATCGCTGGCATAGAGACCCAGTGATGTGCGCCAACCAATAGGCAGCGGCCGCTCCGCTGCAAAGCGCAGCGCTGCGCGGCCGCGGAGACTGTGGGTTTCCGCCGATTGCATAATCTGCCCCTTTCTTTAATCCATTTTCATTATTTAATTCATTTATTATGCAACCTTCTTAACCTTTTCGGTGTTTTCTATACAGATGCGACACAACGTCCAACGCGTAAAACGCTTCCAAATCACGCCTCACTGCCCTGAGGAGAGACCGGCTGTCCCGCACGCTTTCACAACTCAATCTGATCTTCCAGAACCCAGAAGGCAGCTTGTTCACGGTGCTATTAGCCTATGTGTGAATGATATGAATATAAACTGTAACTGCGTGTGATGCCTTAACGCATTCCATAGCTTGAGAGAAAAGCTGCGAGAGATGGTGGGGGGGGGGGGGGCATGCCCACGTGCACCTTATAAACCACAAAGCTGGTGTGGAAAATGAAGCCAGGGTGAATTTTCTGGTTCCAAACTAAATGTAAGAGACATGAAATTCATAAAGTATCCTCGTCTTGGTCTTCTATGTGCCTATAAGTTATGGCAATATTTCACACCACTGCTGAACCGCAGCCAAAGGGAGTTGTTAATAGCACCTCGAGGCCATTTAAAGGCCATAATGTATTGTATAATTCCGCCTCCAGATCGGATGGGCGCAAAGCAAAAAGCAAATAAAGAACTAAGAAAATAAACCCACATCAAATGACTTATTATTCACGTAGCAACACATTGTGAGAATATGTTACCCCGCATGCCTCTTTGTTGCGCTGTCTGACAAATCGTCTTCATGCATATTTAATCGGATCCTCAGTCATCCGAGGCGACTGCGTGGATCCATCTGTGCCATGCAATTCACTCGCCGTCCCAACAAACACTCACACACGCACATTTTCATCTGCCGCGCTATCAAAACGTAGACTTGTGGAGTAGCTGTCACCCGAGCTGCTCGGGGACACGCCTGACCCACATTTGATCCAGGTGTTCTGATCTGCACCTCACCTGGCAGCGGCTGCCGCGCGTCACAGCCCCCGAACTTCGCCGTTCTTCACCCTCTCTATGTTTAGGCTCCCGTCGGCCCGAGCCGAGGTTGTTAACAAAGGGAAAGAAGTCCAAAAATGTCCACATGTACCCGTGGATGGCTGTGCTCTGGTGGATTGTGTTGTGCTGCCTCAGACTGCTTTAGCCTACTAAAGGGTTAACCTGCCGCACAGCCGCGTTAACCTTTACAAAGAGCTGCTACACGTGACAGAGAAAAGTGTGTCCTCGGAGCTTGCATGGGATTTTTCCAGTTGTCTGCATGGACTAGCCTACTAACCCAAAAGATGCCGAGTATAAATAAGTCGCTGCTCACAGAGTCTCTGCAACATCTAAACCCGATACTGAACGTTACTGACACGGGATATCCTCTTTAAGTAATAATACTACTTCTAATAATAACAGTGATCTGACAGCAGGTGTATTACCAAACAGAAACTGGGAACAACCGACAAAAGCACCGATCGGGCTATGCACCATAACATAATTGACCCTGCCTCATTACAACATTCCCAAATAACCACAGTGGCTTCCGTGCGTCCCCCCCCCGGATTCACCGCACCTTTTTCTGAAGGAATCCCATAACATCTGGCTCGCCCCCCTCCTCTTTCTCACACATAACACACAGACCCTCGCCTCGCCTTGACATTGAGAAGATGCGCCCAAGTACAAAAACAAACTCACGAAGTAAAAGCGAACTCCTCACAAAAAATAATAAGAATACAAAAACACAATATCCAGAAGAGTCTGTGTATTACACCCGACATCAGCTTTTAATATAATGATGCAGTTATTAATTAATAACGACACAAACTTACCCTTTCGTTCAAAAAGTGACAGAGTCCACAGAGGAAACCGACGGTCTCGTTTCTGTGCAACAATCCTCTTTGCGCATCGGCTACACACACCGTCCTTGACTTTGAAAACACCAGCTCTCCGGTTAGTGCAGGTAGTATATGCGAGAGTGTGAACACAGTGCCGCTTGTATTCAGTGCGCTCCTCATGTCATGATTGCTCCAATTTCTCTCTCTCTCTCTCGCTCTCCCTCTCTCTCTCTCTCTCTCTCTCTCTCTCTTGCCTTCTCTGTCTCTCTCTCTTTCTCAGCTTCTCTCTCAGAGTCTCTAAATGTATGTTAGTAGGTCAGTTGTTGCATAACAGGACGCTTTGGGTGCCTAGTCACGTTTTTTGTTTCCCTCTCGGCTCTGCCCCTCCCTCTACACTCGCCTTCAAATCCTGTTGCAGGAGAGGAGATGCAGGGGGAGGAGTTCAGACCTGGAGGGGGAGGGACCAGGCTCATAGCCAGACTCAGTGAGATGAAGGCCCAAGATACCCATAATAAGGTTACTAGACATCACAAAAAGCAGCAGGCAGTGGAAGCACACATGAGCCGTAAGCAAAGAAATCTAAAAAGAACCTGTTTTACTCAGCACAGCCGGTGTTCGGGGAAAAGCAGATTCTCATCCTTTGTGGAGGCTATACTTAACAGACTTTGTCTAACAGACCCATAAGGCTTTCTGAGTAGCTGTGTTTTTCCCCTTCTGGTGATAGACCAGCTTTAAGTTAAAGGAATAGTTCAACATTTGGGGAAATATTTTCTTTCTTGCCAGGAGTTAGATGAGAAGATCGATCAGTGAGCTTTAGTGGTCAGTAGCCTGTGTGTTGATTAATCCATGCTGCTGTCCGTGGTGCTAAAGCAGCATATGGTTTGTAATTGTGCCTTTTTCCCTTAGTCCTGCCCTGCTGTCCAGTAAAATAAAAGACAAAGTAGCAAAATCAAAATTATAATCACAATCATAATACCAAGAGTACCAGTTATTTTAAAATATGAGGTTAAAAAATGTGTTGCTATAGATGAGCCTACATGGCCAAATGTAAAATACACACTAAACACAATTAGAATCACCTCAATCAGCCACAACAACACTTTAAGGACTCAATTACAGACTAGAAGTAAGATATTTTTCACAACAATGAACAATGCATTCAATCTTAGAATCTGATCATATTTTTTGTATTAAAAGTAATCAGCAGGATATGCAGATACATGTAGTGGAGTAGATGCTATAAAGTAGCATGGAACAGAAATACTTCAAAACCTTACTTAAGCACAGCAATTGTACACAGTAAATGTACTTTCCACCACTGGATTGGCAAAATGATGTGGCTTCATGCCCTGTCTGGTTGAAGGAAAGCATAAAAGAAACATCTGCAGCAGCTCCAACCCAAAATGACTCAGTAGTGCCCCATGAGATCCAGATCAAACTGGACATGTTGGTGCAAGAGCTTCGTGGGCCCACACCCTGTAACGGTTCATCTCCCCGCATGTGTGAGCGTGGGAGGGTTTTTCTGCCTTGTCACCTCCTGCCCCATGACCTCCACTCACTGCACTACTGGACCAACTTTGTGTTTCTGTATTGTATTACCACCCCCAAGAGAAGACTTATTGTGCAAACTCATTGTGTTTTTTAATTCATTGTTAAAATTTGTTAAAAAAAGAATGTTGCCACTTATTCTTTCAGAGTGACACTGGCTCTCTGAAAGAAACCAAAGACACTATTGTGTTCATTGTAAATGCATGAAAACAAGAGGAAAAATGTGGCTCTATAGTTCCAGACGTTTGCCTGGCTGGCACTCACATTGTGTGTCATTGTATTGTTGCAATAAGCCGAATCTCCTTCCGCCACGTGGTGTTAATTAAGCTACTTGAACCGGCTCCTCTAGCCAGAATGCAACCGTATGGTGTAATTGAAGTGCGCATTTTCATTCATCTTGGCAGGAATGTGTCTCATGCCAGCAGGCACGAAGCACGGCAGAGACTTGCACAAAGAGCAGGGCAGTTAAACTCTTTCCTCTGATTTAAACAGTGTCCTTTGGGTGATTCAAGAGCAGGTATTGGAATAAGCTCAAATGGTTGAATGGCTATCTATCACACCGGCATGCAGGGGACCGTATCAGAGTGATTCACCCCAGGAGGAAGTTACAAATGTATTTGGGTGTGCTTAGTGATTGTTTTTAAAAATTAATGTTGGGCAGCTTACATTTAGGCAGGAAAGCAGCATATAAAGTGCTCTTGTGCATAGCTATTTGCTAAGTAGACATTAGCAACTGTGCTGTTTGGATTGTCACTGAGGCAACTCCACGTGTCAGATAGCCATCTTCCTCCATCCTGCTCCAGACACAGGGGATGGGGAAGGTCTGCTCAGTGTCTCAGTGAACGTGCAGTACAGTACATTATCCTCAGAGTGAGTTAAGCTGGGGAAAAGAAGCGTCTGAATGGATGCCCTGAAGGGCTGACGTCTGCTGTGGATGTGTTCATTGTCTCTTTTTTATCTTCAAGGCTGTACTGTCTTTTGCATGGGAGTGAAATGGGTGTGAGAGTGTATATTCAGAACACTTGTGGCCTTGGGTTTTCATCCTTTCACCACAAGCATGCAAGCATGTCCACCGTATTACAGTAACATTTGTGCATCTTTGGTGCATAGAATTGCAATCATTGCAACAACCATTCTGTACAATTAGATTGCTTTGTGTCCTTGAAGGGTGTTGAGGACTTTAATACCACCTTTGATACTACAGTAATTGTTTGTTCTGGTGTTTTCACGCTCTGGTTTGTTGAATACACTCAACAACTGTCTGTCTCAATTATACAGAGTGGCCTTTTCTTTTCTTTTTATTTATTTTAGCTGGTTTTTGATTTGGTATTCTGTGTTATTGTTCTTTTATACACTCTGTTTAAGCAATTAAATCAGTCCAGCTTTGTGTAGTTGCTACAGCCATTAAAAAGATTTTTGTCTTATCTGCCATTTATTCAGTACCCACTTCACACCTACATCCCGTGACACTGCATTATCAGAGGGCAACCCCTGAAAGTGGAGCCTCAAATTTGAACATAATGTGGATCACCATTCCTTTGCACCTCTTTGTTTCCATCTTTAGCTGGAGGAGACAAACAGCACTGAAGGAGCAGAGGCAGTGGCCGTAAACGTGGATCCCCGCCCCCCCCCCCCCCCCCCCCCCCCCCCCGGACCCC
>JAVQJL010021138.1:0-65168 GCA_036024295.1 Nannoperca obscura | reverse complement strand
TTTTTATATTTTTTTTATATATATATATATATATATATATATATATATATATATATATATATATATATATATACCATGATAAAGGATTTAATCTACATCGCCCACCATTCCTTTCCACTCTAAAACGACAAGTCAGAGAGCGATATATAATGTAAGAATGTCTTTGTATCATAATTGCATTAATGATAAAACTGTGATAGGTACATTTTTGCACACAGCAGTCATTGTTGGCTTCATCATGGGTTACAGTGTGCTGTAATGTATATTGACTGAAGCAGGCACGGGCAATCTGATCTGCAAAGCTGATGATTTTCTTTAGCCAGTAAGTGTGAACAGTATGTGTTGTTGTAAGAGTGAGGATAATGTGCCAGTGAAGATGATGGGAGCAATAACAGGAAGCTTGTTCACTCTAGCATCATGCACGTCCCCACACACACACACACATACGCTCCAGTGATTCTTGCAGTTATGAAACAGGCAAGAGGCGAACGGGCGCCACCTCAATCACACTGACAGTCAGATCAGTGGGGTGAAAACTATTATTTCAAATGCACACACACACACATACAAACAAGGTCTTGCCCTCCACCTAGTCTTTTGTATTTAACTTACATATACAGAGTTGTCTCTTTTTTTTTTTTTACTTGAGCAACACACACTCAGATGCACAAACTGTGTAAACATCCTGCAAACAGCAGGGCCTCAAGCATCATTACCACTTCACAGGAAATCAAGTTTCAGTGAGCAATTCTCACTGAATTATATTCACCACACTGACCATTACACTTACACGTCCTTACAAAGCACACACAGGTACAAGTTCCTTTGTATTTTCAGAGGCTTCCTACATACTGCAGTGTGTGTGTGTGTGTGTGTGTGTGTGTGTGTGTGTGTGTGTGTGTGTGCGTATCTGAGTGATGCCCTGGAGTGACAGATGGCTTGTTTTGGTGTTAAACCTGCTGGAAAAATGGGAACAGAAAATAATGAGTTTCAAAGAACAAGTGTGGACATAGAACGGACAAAAAAATGACAGCTTGTATATTTGTTCTCAACACTTTTTCCTCTTCTGCTGTTCTTGACTGTGGGACAGTTTACATTCTCCACAAAATGAACAAACAATACATTATTTTAAAGATATTTCTGGTGCATGTTATTGGTGGAAAAATGAACGGGCATCAGGCAGTTTAATTTGCTAACTTCCAACTAAAGGCCTTGGGCCCTATGAGGCATCACACCCACTGAACAGTGACATTGACAGATAAGGATTCATTCTCATTGTGTGGCATTCTTTTCTTCAACAGACCCTTTTCCTTTATACTATTATAATATTTAATTTTATTATTCTGATGCACAAATTGTTTATATTCTGTTAAAATTGTGTTTAGACACAAAGCTTAATGGCAGAAACTGAGATCATCAAGCGCTGTCCTCTCTTTCTTTATCCCGTGTTACTCTTCATTTCCAACAGAGCAGCCTTGTTCATGTCATGTATATTCATATACTGTAAGTATTCTGTATTCTGGCTGTCTGCTTACTGCTGCATAAACGGACAAATCAAGAGCAGAACTTGATTTTAAGGTGAAAAAGGAAAGTTCCTTGTGTTTATATGTGGCAATTATTAGTAAACCACACTTTCAAAGAATGTACAGCAGTGATTGTTCTGTTAACGTAAGAATAAACTTGGTTGTGTCCAACTTTCAGCAGGCTGCATGTGGATAATCCACGTGCAGGGGGAGAGGTCAAGGAAGAGCCAGGACATGTTGACATGGTGATGCTTTTCATTTATTAATTCACTTCCGTCAGCTCCTTGCATTTAACTGGTTTAACACATTTAAAATGTCACTCTCTGAAATGTCAAATGAATTTTAGCCCACAGATGTTTAGAATTAATTGACTCTAACAATTCATCTTCCAATTTCAATCTCATAACACCCGTTCGTTTCCTCTATAAACACACACACACACACTCATAGCATCTCTGTCTTTATTGTTGCCCCAGGCTAACATTAGTGCAGACAGGTAGGATAACCAGTGTGATTAAGGTTAATAATAGCATTACATCAGACAGAGAGCGTACGTGTTCCTGTGTGTATGGGAGAGAGTGTATTTCTGGTGATGTGCTTCAGACTGATTAGCAACAAAGTCCCCAAATTACCCTCCGCCCTACTCTGTTTTCATCTATGGCCCCTCATCTCATCTAATCCTGAGGGGTTATTTTGTTTTACACTTTCACTTCCACTCTGACTTCTTTTTCTACTTCTTCCTTCTCTAGCTTTGCTTTTTTCCCCCCTTACATTTGTTTCAAGTGGAAAAAATGATTTTAACTAATTATGTCAGCCCACTGAGTTTTTTATTTTTTGAGAAGGAAGTGCCAATACAAGTCTACCAGCTTTAAAAAGGATTCAGTTTGAACAATGAAGGTGATCATTAAGCATATGTTCTGACTGTGTGTAGTCATAAGACAAAGAAAATACATGGGTTTTCAAATGAACATTTTATTAATGGAACTCCATTCAAATACAAGCTCATGAAGCACTTTGACACTGAGGTAAATGGAAGAATCCAGCTGACCTTTAGCTTATCCCCCTCATAGTTACTGTTGCTACAAGTTTCCATTCTAGCAAGGCAAGTATGCACTGATAACAGTGGCAGATTGACCCCCACTTCAGACAGAAATAACTAACATCAACTCCATGAGTTGGTTGGAAACTGTCTGCAGCTGGGTTTTTAACTCTTAAGAAAATGAGAAGCTTGCAAACAACTCTTAAATAGTAATATGATGGCTACATACATAATATTATGCTAACTCAGTTCTGTATAATGATGCAGAAAACACTTGCTAACGTTACTCTAAACTCATATATATATATATATATATATATATATAGTAGCACCTGAGAGCTGTGCTACATGGGTTGCCACGCTACTATACTTTGCAATAATGTACACTGTAACCTCACATGATAATGTAGCTGTCTAATCATATGCTATGGCTGGAGTACTACTGTAGTTAGTGAGCTAGTTAGCTGTGCATGCTAACATTAGCGGCTAATGTTACAGCAGATAAAGTCTGTTTCATCCATTCTTTACACATTTGCTCCTGTAAGAGACACAGCTCTCCAAACCCTTTTTATATCTACATCTCTTCAATGTGGACAAATCCAAAGCTATAGTAGGTTTATTTGCACAGCTATTAATGGACAATTGTTGTTTGGTAGGAGGGGTTAGCAAACAGTCAATTCAATTACATTTGTATTTCATATTCTATTCTATTGTTACTATTATTTAAGTTTATTTTAATCCTCTCCCACAGAAAGGGACCAAGAGGTTTGACGAAGGGCAGCAGGAATCTGATGTCAAAACGGTCAGAGTAGGTGGGACTCCAGCTGAAGTACATCCTGGGACCACACAGGACATGGGAGAGGAGGAGGGTGATGAGGAGGGAGACAATGCAGACTCTGTCCTTGGGACACCTGTGAAGCCGGGGATTCTGACACGACTGGCCAGGTTGTTATGATGGCACAGTAGGCAAACAGTATCATGCTAGTATGTTATTAGCCTAACAGCAGCTCAGTAAATCTGCACCCAGCAAGGGTTAGATTCAGACCTGAGAAAATGATGCTCATGTCAGTGTCTTATGTGTAGATCTGATTGACTTTTACACCCACAGGAGAAACAAGAGCTAATTACTGCTTTACATCTGAAAGAATAAAGTTGTCAAAGATTAAAATGTATCGGGGAAATCCAGTTATTATAAGCACAGAAATGACAATATTCCTGTGTCTGTTGAGACAAGCTGAGACGCCAGATGTCCTTAGGCACATATTAGACTGACAAAAGCATCTCCACGTTGAAAGAGCATGCCCAACAATACTTACAAATCTAGTCTTTTTGTGGTGATGGTGATATACAGTAGCAGGCCACAGCTGCATTAATCCTATGTTTGTTAATAAGAACAAACTGTAAAAGTCTCTCGTCTCTCTCCTTGCAGCCACATCTTCCCCTTCTCCTTGTTCTTCAGAGACCCCTGAGAGCCGTGGCAGGGAGACAGGAGGTCTTACTGGTTCCAGTAGTCGAAACTCACTGGGGTTCGTTTGGTTGAAGTTCTGCACTGTGAACAGAAAAGTGTTTTGGTTTCTTCAGGAACGCTGTTTCGTACATTGTTTTTCATTTTCCTTCCTCCTGCACTGATAATCTTTTGGTTAAGTGTTGTTAGTGTTTTTGCTGAGATTTTTCCTCATGTTCTCTCATAATCCTCCATTTTCCATTACATTCATTTGTTTTGAAATATTAACTACTGCCACATATTGGAGGGTCTGTTTTATATATATATATATAAATTTATTTTTTTGTTATTGAAACTATAAGAAAATAAATGTTACTAAATGTGACTTATTTGTTTCCTGTTTCGTTCATTCTTGTTTTTGTGATTTTAGGTTGTTTTATATAATTCCATTATGGACGGAGACCATGCTATCAGCTTGCCTCACGTAGTTGTTTTCATAATGTCACATGCAATACCTGGATTCTCTATTTTTCTACTCTATGGTTATCTTTTTTCCACAGAATCAGACTAATCTTTCTGCTTCTTTGATCTTGATATTCTTTCTTTTGGATCTACTTCTACTTTTTTTCCACTAAAACCAACAAAATGTATTTCATTTCCCAGTTTCCCATCTTAAATTCTGCTACATTCAGCTTTGCTTTCATGATCTGTGACCTGGAAGACTCTTTTTTTTTTGCAGTGGCACCTGTGTCAGTTGTACAGTAGAGTCATTTGACATTAATCATGTTCTTGTTTTAATGCAGTTTGGGGATCTGTTATGTTAAAATGTGAATAAGCAGGAAGCAGTTTAATCCAAATGGCTCCATCTTTCCTCAGTGGACAGACACATTCCAAGGCTTTATTCTGGTAACTGTTGCAGATAATGCCGGCTCTTTCTTAATATTTCCACTCCCCTGTGTGTGTGTGTGTGTGTGTGTGTGTGTGTGTGTGTGTGTGTGTGTGTGTGTGTCCTTTCGTAAGTGCACACCTTGAGCTTCAGTGAGTCTCACCTTGTGGAAACTCCACTTTCCTCACGTCAATCTAAATTTGCTAAATGTTCTATCTGTGTGTGTGTGTGTGTGTGTGTGTGTCTCAAGTCTTCTGAACTGAAATATTTTTACATGACTTGATACTTTGGATGCACACACACACACACACATTTGCATGTTTAAATTTGATGTTGCAAAACAAAACATTAAAAGATTAATCTGGTTAGACATTAACTTTATGAAAGGGACGTGTGTGTGTGTGTGTGTGTGTGTTTATATATGGGGGTAAATGGGTCAACCAGATTGAAACATCATCTTAGAAACAGGAAAACTTTGCCTAATCCTCTCCTTATATTGTCATAGAGCCCAAAATAACACACACATCATTTATCTTACACTCACATGTACTTACACACTTTGACCACACACACAACATCCTGTCAGACATAATGGTGCATACACAGTGCTTACAATAACAGGCACACACACTTGTATCAACGACAACTTCAATTCAACACACACACACACACACATCGCACACTGCTATACAGACACACACATACATCATATACTTTCATTCACACACACACAGAGATTAAAATAACAGGGCAGAAGTGGAAGTGGACACATTAATGGTATTATAGTTATTCAAGACGCCACGGTTTCCACGCAGCCGAGAGCCACGGGGCCACAGCGATACAAACATCAGTCACCCCGCTGAGTCACACTGGGGAAATGTGTGTGTGTGTGTGTCTGTGTGCAGTTCAACAACAAGCCAGTCTCCAGTTTAACAAAGTTCATTCACGGCTAACTCTCCTGATGAGGTGCTGAAGGCCATTTAGATTTACAGTCTCTCTCTCTCTCTCTCTCTCTTTCTCTCTCTTTCTGGTTGGCATGGAATCAGAAGAAACACACTGAGGCCGGTCCATGCAACTTACAGTCAACATGCTAATAGTTTTTTGTGTTTGTGTGTGTAGGTGGGGGGTTTAGGTGATGATGTCACACATTCCGTTTTCCATTGACATAACTAGATTGGGAATGTTTGGGGTAGAGGGGCCATAAGATGATAATTGTGTTTTCCTTAGGAGGTGTGTGTGTGTGTGTGTGTGAGAGAGAGAGAGTGTGCAGCATTGGAAGCCATAGCATCTGTCGTAGATCATTAATTGAGCACTACAACCTGTTAAAAAGGTGAGCAAAAAAAAAGTTATTAATTTCTCTTCAAATATAGTACTTACTGTGGTGCAGAAAGAGGGTTTAAAGGATAGGGTTGCCATTCTTTGATATGTCTCTTATTGTCAACAATTTCATTAAATCAGATTACAACCAGCCATTCATTTGTCTGTTTCGTTAATTTCAGATTTTCCAGCGTTCAGTGGGACTTAGTCCCCAAGCCCATTTAAAAACAGGTCCCAAATATGTGGTTTCTTCTTCTTTTTCAAAAAAGTCAAATTTCCTGAAACAGCTGGCCACTGGTTTTTATTAAATGTTACTCAAACACCAGTAAATAGCGGATTTGTTAGGGGACTATTTTCAGCGGGGGATTAATACACATTTGGCACTCTGGTAAGTATTTACAGCAAAAGGGTGTATGTCGGTTGATTCGAAATAAACTACAGTGTGTGTTTGTGTCACCCAGAGCAACAGTGTGGGTCACTGAAACATGATGTACTGTATCAGGCTTTGGCTACAAAAGCAATGTTACTCCGTGGCAGATATTCATTGTATGTTTTATTTTAATGGGATTTGTTGACAATAAGTATTTGTCTGTAATTCCACCTTAAAAATGTGTTTTTCTTAAAACAAGTGAAATAAAGAATAGATAATCCAACTAAATGATCTCAAGTCACATTCGTGTGCATTGACTGATTCAAAAAATCTTGAAATCAGTCAATTTTTTTAAATATAATAAATAATAATATAATATATCATATTAATAAATACATCAAATAATATATATTATTGCACTGGTAGATTTTTCACTTGTTTTAAGTAAATGACATGTTCTAGGACTTAAACGTAGAGAGAAATGACTTGATGAGATGAGAAAAAGCTTAAAGGCATAAAGAAAATCTTATTGTGGTCTGGATGAATTACAAATTTGGACCGTAAAAGATGCTTTAGCTGTTTTTCCTTTTTTGGACTTCCTCTGTTGTTTGGAAATGTATACAGTATATGCACTCTGTATGAATTTATGGTGTCTTGTAAGCCTCATGTGGGCTAGGCATAGCTATATACATGACACAATAATCAAAAATGTATTGATTCATGCATTCATTGATAAATACAGTGCTGTGTCTCCAGGGTTCAGCTTTTGTCATTATATCTGAAGGAATAGTCTCCAGCTGCCATATCAATACAAGGAAACAATGATGATTATAACATCTGAGATCCAGCCAGAGTATAGTAAGTTCAAACAAAATGCGTTTGAATCATTCGCATTTAGTGACCTCCGTGGCTTCTTGAATCATTTCTCCTGGCAGGTTATCAAGTTTTGTCAACGACAAAGATAGATTTTTAAAGACAAGGTTTTTTTGTTTTTGTTTTTTTATGGCCCAGTATCAGTGAGCCATAGTGTCTCAGTGGGCTTTACAGACCCACAATGGCAATGAGTCCCAACCCAGTATAAACTCTCCAGGGAGACATGGAAAAAAGTCATTGAAAAACCAAAAAACTTTCTTTCTGTTCCAGCAAGTAAGACGTTTGCTCCTTCCATCTCTTGTGGATACTCACCAAAAGGGAACAAAGAACACCCATGGTTCGGTGCTTTGGCAACCCCTTTACAGAGCTACAAACAGTCATTTGTGGTCTAATCTGAAGCTTTGTGATCTTTGTGACATGTCGCTGAAGTGTCCAGATAGGAAATGTCCAACTTCTCATCTATGAGTCAATTCATTTACCCGCTGGAGTCTGGACAGTGTGGTCGCTAAGTTGATTTCCTCCGTTCGAAACAAGGGAGACGAGAAGCAGAGCCAGGCGTTCCCCACAATATACCCATCATGTGCCACACACACACACACACACACACTCAGTTACACCACATTATCTTCTAACCCGACCCTGTCCTTCCTCCTGCAACCACAAATGGAAAACCCAGGCAAACTCTGTGTGTGTTTGAGGTCTCCCATTGAGTGTATTTATTAGTTCACTTGTAGTGTATATCAACTGGCAGCTGAGGCCTAGAATATTATTTTTTGTGTATGATTGTGCCAGCATACAAGTGTGCTTTGTGTGTGCGTAGCCTGTGTGCATGTGTTTGTGAGGTACACTGTGTGTTCTTACTATTGTGGCGGTGCACTGATGGAAAACCTATCTAGTTTTCCTCTGTGTCACAGCAGCAGTCCCCCCTAAAGGTTTAAAACAGAGAGCGAGGAGGGGGGGGAGGGTGGAGGGACAGAGACACGGTAACACTCTCCAGGAGGAAGACGTTTCAGAATGAAGTTAACGGTGATTTTTATATTTTTAAGAGAATTTCACAGCTTTTCTGTGTGCAGGTAGACAGAGTGGAGACTGGAGAAGAACGAGACCCTGTAGAAAACAGAAGAAAAAGAAAAAAAAACAGATTCACACTCTCTCGGCTCTCTAATTGTGGGTGTGTCCAGAGCTATAAGTGCCGTCGCTCTTACCTGTGTTACATATATCCCCGCATGAGGCTCAGAACAGACACACTCACACACCTGTCAGCTGACACACCTGCCCTGCACTCGAGAAGTTGTGCTCCCTGCTCTGCGTCTTCAGGTAAGAGACCTAATGTTGGTGGACTAGACCTTTAAATCCTGTGATTGTTCTGTGTCACTTAGGCTGTGCGCTTGTGATTGTTGCTTTCTTAGATATTTGAGTCTTTTTGGTGTATGAAAAGAATTCTACAAGTCAGATTAAGTAGTGCATTTTGGGAAAATACACCTCTCCATCTCTTTTATGTCTAAATTCTGATTTTCTGAGACTTTTTACATATTTTTATATTTACATACATATGTTGATTTAGCTGTTGATGTTTAAAAATATATTACCACATGTTGCAAATGTGTCAATTCCCATATGAAGAACTTTATATGGGAAGGTTTTATTTTGAAACTCCTCACCACTCAGCTGACTTTTACTTTCATGACAATATTCATTTTTGCATTATTTAGAAGATGGAGTATATAGATTATTCTTTAAAAAAAAAACGAAATAGATTATACTGGAACATTACATGACAATGACAGATGAGTCTGTGGTCTAAAGTATATTAAAGTGGAATTAGTAGAGGTTTTAGGTCCTTGCAGGTCCCTGACATTGCAGAAAGACTGATTGTGCTTGTGTATAATGATGCAGACGATCCCTAGACAACTATATATATATATATATATATAATATATATAACAGCAGTTTTATAGTTTTTATATAAAAGGTCTACTGCAACTTATAGGTCAGCACCTTGAAACGGACTGAGTTGCTCAAACAATGTAAGTTAAATTTAGCAAAATAGAGTATAAATTGGGTAATTCAAATTTTAATATTTCCACCTCTCACTTGCCAAATGTCTGTAAACTTGTAATTGTTTTTCCAGGAAAGCAATTTAAAGTTATATTTAAACTTTGCTCTTTTTAGTGTGTGTGACAGACTTTCAGTTCTGAAGGTAGCTTTTGAAGCAGAACTGATCTGAGGATGGATGGTGTGTCCACTTTGTGTCACTTCCTTCTACACAAACTTTTTAAATAATTTTTAAAGGCAGCACATATAAAATGATTTTGACAAGGTGTTTGTGTGTATGGAATATTATACACCATTTGAGGATCTTTTCTAGGAAAAAGCCGGGCATTTCCCCTGCTGCACCAGCTGACACGGGGTTAATGGCCTCGCACTCGCACACACACACACACACACACACACATGCACATACAGTCCTGACCCTTTAATTTGGTCATACCGGCAGTGTTAATGGTGTCCCCAGGGCCATTCCACCATCAGCACGGCGGCAATTCCCAACGCTCCAGTCGGAGAGAAGCGGAGCTGGAAAGAGCTGCCATTTTAGAGGGCAAGGGTCAGGATCACCAAATTCACAGGAAAACATGACTTTATTGTTTACACACGTGTTGGAGTGTGTGTGTGTGTGTGGGGTGGGGGGGGGCACATGCATCCATGTACACTCACCCAAGATGTGCATGACATTTGAATAATGTTAATGCTTATGTGGGTTCATTTATTTTAAAGACAGTGATTTATGTATAGTCTCTAATTATGAGACTGCTGTCATGTGCGCAGCTTCGTGTACGTTTGTACGAGTCGGCGTGAGTTAGAATTGTGTGCGCACGTGTGTCAGCAGGTAGCTGTGAAGTGAGGCGGGTTAAAAAGATAAAGACAGTATTGTTTTTATTCACATTAGCTGTTACTCCACTGAGTGATACACACTCAGACGTGCAGGATGGGAAATCACCTTGGTAGATGAAAGGGGAGGGGGGGGGGGCACAGTGGGCGAAGGGGGAAAGTTCAGCAGGAGAAGATCACCTCAGGTTGAGTGAAAGGCTGCGGCTTCTTCAGCTCAGAAAACAAGATTAATTCAGGTCTTTAGAGTAACTATAGATCACTGTTTTTTTAAAGAGGTCAAATGTTCTAGTATTTCACTAGACTTACAGCAAAGTATTGGTATGTTTATTTTGGGGGCTTTTGTCAAATCTATTACACAGTGTTGCGTAATAGACTAGTAACTAGTGACCCCTAGAGATTGGGTCCCACTGGTCCAGATGGATTAAAGCATTTAATATACTGTTATATATAATTTTACTCTGTTTTTCTCTTTCATTGACCAACTTAGTTATATCTATGCGTTGTGTAATAAAACTATGTTACACTATACTCATCGAAGTTGGAATTATTAAGCCTAAAAATCCTTAATAAACTACTTTGGTGTTCTGTTTGGGCGCTCCAGGCTGTCATCCAGATGTCGCCGTGCATGACCTCACATTTCTGCCTGCTGGTCTTACCAGTGATGTCACTGCTGCTGCTGCTCTTCTCTCCTATTGGTTGGAGCTACGATGGCCTCACCCCAGGGTGTCACCTACACCGTAAGTAACACACACACACACAGTTTTAAAATGCACTCCATTTATGTGCACAGTTTCACTTCAGGGAGTGACAGAGTTTATGGGAAATGTGGTCTCAGTAGCATCGACATGCATCGTTTTGCGACTTCCTTCATGCTTGCTCATCTCTCCGCCTTCCAGCCTTCAATGTGACCATCCGCAGCGACCGTCGCGGCACATGTAAAGGCACACACCTGGTCTACGCCTGCGTCGGCTACTGCGAGTCCAGCGCCTTTCCATCTAGATTCTCTGTGGTGGTGGCCTCCAACTTCACCCACAACATCACCTCCGCTTCACGATGCTGCACCATCAGCAAGGATGCTAAGGTGAGGGGACGGAGTTGTAGAGATGAATGGATAGAGGGCTTAGCTTTTTTATTTTTTATTTGTGCCATTTGTTCATGTACTCGAGGTTGTCTTCCCTCAGGTCAAAGTTCGTCTGGACTGCCCTCAAGGACGTCACCACGACGAAATAGAGATACTGACGGCGAAGGCGTGCCGCTGTGACATGTGTCGCAAGTCCCGCTACTGACACGTCAAGAAAGTGTGCTGCATAAGACGTACACTGGGATCAGAACCAAGTTACAGTTTACAGTCAGGCGGTACAAGCTTTGATAAATGATGGAAATACAAGAGTTTCAGTGACACACCAGTAACTATCCTGTTATCTATCTATGTCAACTAGTTTTGAACATTGAAAATAATCTACTTAAACATATTTAACTGAAAAAGACTCTGCAAAGTTACTGTCAAACCCAAGGTTTCTTTCAATTGTGTTGCTAGAGAATGAAAAGAAGGTGAACAGAAATTACTCAAAAGATGGATTCGGCCTTGAACAAGTGACTGTGACATTTTCTACTAAGATCAAGTGAAAGTCGTTCAGGCAGAGTAAAACCTGCTCTGGATCAGTCACCCAGTATCAAATTAAAATGGTAAATTCACACTTGTATGTCTATAAAGATGTGCTGTCTGCGTGAATGTGTGTGTGTGTGCCTTCGCATGTGTTTTGTGTGTGTGTGTGTGTGTGTGTGTGCATGTTTAAAATGTGATGTAAGGGAGTTTTTTCTAGAAGACTTGGTTGATGCACATTTGTGTTAAAGGCTGCATAAACCTTTCTGTCACTCACACTTCAAACAAACTCAGTCTTTTCCTTTGTTTTGCTTCCAGGCTTGGCAGACACTTGACGTTGTAAGCAGCTAGAAATACAAATAAGTCACACTACCCCTCATACTTAGTGACTCAGTAGCAAGTGAAAGTACACAGAGACTACAGGATTATAATCAATCAAACTCACTACCCCAAAAACACTGATTTCACCACACTCTCACATGTTTAATGCCAAATATCTCTTCATTGACTTGTATCAAACAAAAACAATTAACATATGGTCAACGTTTGGAATCATAAAGGTCATATGTACACGTATAAAGTTTCATTCTTTGCAATAACCACTAAACACAGACAAGAGACCAAAGAATGTACAAAATCTATTTATATTTATGAATTTGAACTAAAGGACATTTTGTAAATAATATCTATTGATGAAACCAAAGAATGTCAGAAATGTCAAAATGAAACAAGAAAGAATGCACTGTATAGTTTAAGATGAAATTGTATTTCAATAAATTTCTATTCTGCAACTGTACAAGAATTTGTGTGGACGAATGTTTCTTCTGTCTTTACACACATACAAACTTGTTTCCATCATTTAAGGGGTCATTGCATTGACTTACATTCACCCCCTTTCCCTAACGTTAACCATTGCCACTACATGCCAAACACCATATTGATTTTTACCTGTGCCCATGCACCACAGACTACATCCTTGGGATATATTCCAACCCCCCTCTCCTAACCTACCATGACCTCAGCCTTAAACCTCATCTTCAGCCTCAACTTTAATGAGATACGTTGTGGGGACATGCATTTGAGTCCCCACAAAACTGTAGGCCCCTATTGACTTCACCACCACTGTCTCTCTGTAAAATGTTTACCATGTCACCTTCAAGTAAACACTTTAAACTGATTTATAAAGGAATATGCATGTGAGTTCAATATAAACTTAAATAATAAAGATATTGATTAGGTATTATAGCTATTAACTATGTTTTGAGCCTCAAGATTAGTACAGGTCGCAGTTAAAGGACTTTGTAAGTTATTGGCGAATAGTGCTGCCACCCCCTCAGAAAGTCTCACACTTACTCAAAATGTTTCGATTTTGTCATTTTATTCTGTGTCATTCATATCAGTAAAACTGTTGACAACTTTGTTTGCTGAATGCAGCATCCTGCCCATCAGAAGGTCTCGCACTCTGTGTCCTGTGTGGAGCAGACGGCACAGTGGCAGTGCAGAGCCATGGGGTAGTGGTAGAGAGGGGAGACGTCGGGCTGGCAGCCCGGCAGGCGAGCGGTCATGTGGCGAGTGCGACTGTACGTACACACACGGTGGTGCCGGTGAATGTAGGGGGGATCAGGCACAGGTTTCTGTAGGGTTCATACACACACACACACACACACACAGGTGGAACACAGGTTACTATGCTCGCCATTGGGTATATACTTTACTTTTATTGTTGTTTTCCTGCTTGATAAAAAGACATTACTGTCTCACTGCTGCCAATGTAATTCTTCTTGGGAGGCACCATTACATCTAATACCTGTCTACACTTTGAAAGCATGTGTTGAAGACATGTTGATTAAATGTGTTCATTTTTTACCTTGGTAGTTGAATTGGTAGTTTGACAGAAACCCAAGCTCCATATCCTAGCTCTTCCCGGAGCTTTCAACCAGATCTCACTAGAATGCTGTGAGAAGCTAGTGAGTTAAGATTTAATATTGACCTCCTGCCAAGTGGCAGCATCAGCTCTGTTGTTGCTGATTCAGAGCTGATTCTTTCTCCTCTAAAGGCTTTGAATTGACTGAGTTGCCGACTTTCTAAATTTGGTTTTTCAATTACTCAGAGAGGAAATTTGAATCCCTGCAAGCTAGAAGAGTTCTGTAAAAGTTCAGTAACCCTCCCTGCTTGGAGGGATTTGGGAATTTCTTATGACAATGACATATGGGTCAGAGCCGTGAATGGGCCATCAGCCTTCTTATGGTTTGGGTTGAGTCCCAGGTCATTAATCATTTATTTGATCGTTCACTATTCCAGTACTACTAATAGCAACAGAAAAGAGTGGGACTCCTACATTGGCTGGATGTTACTGACGTTCTGTCACTTCATAGTGTGTGTGTGTGAGTGTGTGTGTGTGTGTGTGTGTGTGTGTGCGTGAGTGTGTGTGTGTGAATGTTACCTCCCAGGTGTGACAGCGCCCCCAGCAGGCCTCTGTGGTGATGCGCAGTCCTTTGCAGCCAGGCTTCTGGGCCACAAAGGAGAACTCTCGCACTGCGCAGCCTCGGAAACCATGAAGCGTGGTTGTCACGGTAACGCACACCACAGCTGTACCGGCAACCAGGAGGAGGCAGAAGGAGAGGGACAGGGGATGGTGATGCATGCTGGGAATGATGGGTGGAGAAAGAGAAATGACGAAAAGAGAGTATTTATATGCACTGCTCCTCAGCTACAAGTGACCTATGGTACCTGGGTGGGATACAGTTCACATTAAAATAAAAATGCAACTGTTTGTCATCTTTACATTATTAGTGAGGAAACAAACCTTTTAAAAGTTAAAAAAACTATTAGCAAGTATTGTCCTCCTCTCTTTCCTGTCATTTGTCATGTCCTTTTAAAATGATGTATTGGGCCTGAAAGTCTATTTCTATTACAAACACCAACTAAGTAGCATATTGTGTTTGGCTTCTTATATAAAATAAATAATGACTTGCTAAAGGTTTAATATTTGGACAAAACAGAGAAGTATACTTTGACATTCAACATGACTCACAACTCCCTCTAGTGTTAATTATGGCTACTGGAGCCAACAGTACCCATTACCTATACACTGTAAAAGAAATATATTTATTTCACTGGGTAATTAATGAAAAAATGTAACATTTAAACAAAAAAAAACATTTACATGCCACAAGTATTAAAGTGTAGTTACTTGCATAAAAAGCTATATTTCTTTTAATTAAATCAGAATGAAGAATAATTTCCTTAATGCTATTGGAGACATCTGCTTAATTACTCTGTACACTTCAACTGCACTAGAACAACTGGAGCCATTTCAACCTCAACCAGACTGCAGAATGCTTCACTTGTTTTTAAGAAATCTAACACTGAAATAAAAATTCTTTCTGCATGAACAGAATGATGTGGAATACTTTTACAAGCGTAGAGACCACTAACACCGCACTGTGTTCACTGTGAGTACAATGACTCCATATATATATATATATAGGCTATGATACTGATGATACTGCACAAATTGTGGTGTAATAGCCTGCTAAGATAATTGCGTCCACTTTATATCGTTAAAGCAGTTCAAAGACTCTCAAAAATGAATTATTAGTACAATTTGAATGCCACGTACCTGCCCTACATTACCTAATGGATGTTTTAAAAACCACTTCCCACCTTTTCAGTTGAAGATCTTGCAGGGATTTGAGCTGCTGGACTCCGGTGTTTCTCTGCACGGACAACAACCAGTGAATGGAACCAATCTGTCCTTGTTGTTGTTTTTAGAAGGCCATTAGGGCGGACGGACACTCTGACATCATAGCAATTACAATGAAAACCATTAGAGACCCCAAGCCAGAAATAATGGAGACTCCCTGGAAAATACTGATGCTTGTCTATGTTTTCTTAACCTCAGCCTGTATCTCTCTGTGCGTGAGAGCGAGTGTGTGTGTGCTTGCAGTTCTTTATCCAACTTGGTCTACACTCAGTTATGTGAGGATTGTCAGTACTCAAGTTGACACTTACTGTGACAAAGGATTGGTAACACAAATAACTTTTTAAACACCTTTGACACCGTGTATTTAAATAAAAAAGTACATTGGTGAGAAGTCCTGTGAATTTCAAAATTAGGGGATTTAACCGGATAATGTGAACTCATCAGAGTAACTCTTTTCTGCTGTCACATGGACATTTTTGTTCTTTATGTTCCATACCACACCTGTGCTTCACATTTACTAAAACTCACATTTACTTTACATCACAACTAACCATTTTCCAAACCATGCTGCTTTAGATTTTGAGGTGTATTTTTTCTACCATTCCAGGCAGCCATTAGTTCCTATTTGTTGTTCCATAATAATGCAATGAAATATTAAGTAGCTCTGATCAAACCTAAAGCAGACTTTATGTTAAATGTGATGGATTACGCAACTTAAGCTAGTTTCGAGTCTGCTAATTGATTTTGACCCATATGGAAATCAATGGTTGCCTGAAACAACAAATAAATCAAAACTGTGTCTCCATGTCTTTGCTATACATAATAAGCAGCTTAAAACAGCATTTTTGCCAAACATTACTAACATATACCGTATAAAGTTTGTATAGCCAATGTAGCCAAAGTAGATTATTTACACATTCAGCAGACATAGAGCAACATTTACATTCATGTAAAGTGGTTTTTGCCACCTGGTTGATGTTTAGTCTAATCTTTACTCTCCTTTTAGCTCTGTTTTGGTCTCCTCCAACTCCTGTGGGAAATATCTGGCTGTTTAGCTGCTAAATGGTCCACTAGCTAGGTGATAACTTTGCTGTTTGATGCTAGGCAGGTAGTGTACAGTGGGTTTATAAGAGCATTTGTGCTGAAAACAGATGCCTGCCTTAGACAGGAAATGACATAGATGACAATGGAGTTTGTGGGCCAAAAAAAACCCCAAAAGAATTAAATAAAAAGAGGTTAAAAGGCTGTTATGCTGAGGGGAGATGTGATCATTCTTGGTGAGTTCGGCACTACATGAGCAACCCCTGTCACATTACATATTGTCTATATAAAAATGTGTTCAGCTGCCTGTAGATCACAGTATTAATAAAAGGAAATGGAATTTATATTATTGAATATCCACATAAGAATATTATTGAAGCGACAAAAGAGGTGACACACAAAACAGCACAGACTCCCAGAGTGTTTTCTCAAAGTGAAGTTTCATTTTTAGCACATAGTTTTTTTCTCCATTCTACACCCCCCTGTAATGTTACGTACAGTAGTAAGCCTCTCTACATTCAAACCCCCACCCACCCCCCCACCGCTGTGTTGGTCCCCAAAATATACATCTTCTTCTTCTTCTTCTTCTGCATCGTCTTAATCATCTTCTTTAAGGTTTTTCTTCAACACAACAAACACAGACCATTGGGCAGACAGTGCAAATCTAGAAATTCAGTGAAATTGCTACGTAATGCGGTTGTAGGTTTCGGTAACATTATATTCTCATTCTGTACCTGTTGCTCTGACTTATTGCCATTCTATCATGTCTAACTCTATGTCTTTTCTTTCCTCTGTCTTTCTCCTCCTGTTTTTTATCTTCACTGGCTGCTTTCATCCGATCCATTCACACCGCCTCTCGGATTTTGAGCATTTGTTTAAATTTGGCCACCTGAAAATGACCACAGAGAGGAAATGTGACAGTGAATGAAACCGGCGTTTGATGGCTGTCTGTGAGGCGATACCAGAGCTCTCTACAAACTCTTCTCTCACTTCCCGTTCTGGAGCAGTTCTAGAATGTACGACAGAATTCTAGAAAGAAGAATGTGACTGTTGGTCGATATATTTTAGAGTTCTAGAACAGTGGGAGCTGGGGTTTCATTTTCCCCCGAGTCAGCTGACCGTCTGACAATAACAATCAAGAAGGTTTGTGAGTAAGCTAGCCAAAACAATTATCATAAAGTAAGCTCAGTTTGATGACAGCAAGTTCAAGTTTTGTCTCTTTTTAGTTGTGTTTTTTGAGTGTTTTTTGCCTGAACCAAAACGTTTGAAATCCAACAAGTTGGGAGTATATCTTTTTCTTGCCAGCCCAGAGTGCCAGCCAGATGGCATCTTGGTTTTGAGGTGTTTACTGGTATGAGGCTGCTATTACTTTTTATCCATCAGTGCATTTTCTGTGGCTGCGATTAAGCATGCCCAATGCAAATTTGTGCGCTCCTGGTGTGTACAGAAACAGGAGAAAGACAAAAGAAATCTGCCTGAAAGTAAAAAATATGCTGCTTGGTGAAGAGGGGCCTGTGTCAGTGGTTCCCAACCTGGGGGGACAGGGCCCCTTAAGGGGTCCTGAGATTAATCAGAAGGGTCACAGGTCAATTAAAAGGACAAGAAAACAAAACATTTTCTTCTTTTAGTATTCTTTTACACAAAAGTAAATTTCAAATTTTTGCTCTTTTGTATTTTTGCGGATTTGTATTTTTGCCTCTGCAAACCCTACAATTCAAACTATGTAAGAAGAAAATACAACTCTTTGGTTTAACTGCTCGCACACAGGTCACAAAGACATAAATGGACATTAATTAGTTCTAAGGGGTCACAAGCCAAAAGGTTGGGAACCACTACCACATGTGTAATAATCCTAATTTAAGTCCCAATTTCTAGCTTTTTCTGGAGCTTTCAATCGGATCTCAGTCTTCATCAGCAGCTGCCCAATTGTCACAGAGATGGCACCATCATGTGACAATACAATCCGAACACCTGTTACCACTTGACTGAAGGTCTATACTTTAGTCGGGTGACTGAGCCACCTCAGTAGTCATCACATCTGAGCAACTCTGTTTCCTCATGAAGACCATGATGTGATTGTAAGCTGCGGAAAAAGTATAATAAGAGGACCTTGAGTTAAGTTAATGCTTTTCCACTTCCATGCACAAATGACAATATTTGGTTTTTAGGTCGACTGACAGACGTGTTGGCAAATGGCTGCAACAACTGCAAATTAAATTTAATGCATTCAAAAAAACCTGGAAATGTGGGCTGGGGCATAAAAGCATCGTTTTTTGATTCACGACTCTGCTTAAAATGCTAAATCACTCATTAACAGCTCAATAAAACTTGAAATGCCAATCTGAGAGCTGCAAGTGAAATGGATTTCAAAACCTTGCTGACTCAGGCATGAATTGAAATGTGTTTTGAATAACTGCTGGTCTGAAGAGTTTCTGAATGTTTGGTTACGAAGCAGCCGACAGGTAGCTCTGCGTCTTAAGCGTCAAAAAAACACAATCAGTGGATTTGTTTTACGATACATTCAGATTCAAACCCTGTCCCTCAGGAAGGAGAGAAGGAGAGAGAGAGAAAAAGAAACAAAGAGAGAACCGTTTTCTCTCGTTCTCTATCACTCTGTCTACGCACATCTCCTGCTCACTGGATACACACCAACACACACACACACACATCCACGCACGCACACATACACAACCTGACCATCATCTTCAAATAAGGTGACATTTCCTGATCAAATAGAAAATAAATAGCATCAGTATCAGTTTTCCACAAAATGAACAAGATCATACAAAAACCAAGAAGAAAACAACATAATTACAAAGCAAAATTATTTTTCATCAAATAAATGTACACAGAAAGTACCTTTAAGACAATGTGAATATCAAGGACGCAACAGGAGTAAAAACAAGAGGGGGGTAAACAGTGGAGTGTGACACCCATTTCTGTTTAACCCCCTAAAACACACAGATTATCCTGAAAGAATGAAAATATTGCTAAAATATTTTTTTTTCTGTTTTTCCCCCCTTCTCTTTATCCCATCACTCTATCAGACAAGAATAAACAGATTTTTGTTGGTTCACACAGAAAAAAAAAGTTATCGTCATGGTCGCCATCTAGCAGCGTCAGGTCTGCTGAGCCTAAACGCTCTGGGTTCAGAAATCCAACTGGAACGCTGTGTTTTTCTTTTCGTCTGAAACACTGGTGGTGCGCTTTATTTGTCCTCCAGCAACCTCTGTGTTTGGTGGGGTTTCCTGGTCTACTTGGATACGTTTTTGGTTCGAAGTTGGGGGTTCTAAACTTCAACTTTGTAAAATGTAACCTAGGCAAATTAGTAATTTTGTAAAATTTTTACCAAAAAGTCATCAAAATTAAAGGTACCCTGTGGAGTTTTTCACCACTAGTAGCGCAATAGAGCAATGTTTTTTTGAGCGGGTCCCCATTAGGTTTGTATTGCGCATGAGGTTGCACATGTTTGGGCATGAGCACATGGCCAGTATGATTCACATTATGCCTCCAGTTTCATGCTAATCCATGGATGTAATGTGCGAAGAAACATAGCAATATGCCAACACATGTGGGAGGAAGAAGACAGCAAGCAAGTAAACACAGATGTAAACAATGCAAGAGTTTAAGTATTGTAAAAACTGGCTTTACAAATGTTTTATGAGTAAGGAAAGCACATTTGTAAAGCCTCAAGGTTACACACAATGCGTTTTGGTGAGTAACACTGAATGTAAACATAACATTGTTTCTCCTCAGGGCACCTTTAAGCAAAAAAAAAGATAGTAATGATCTTTAAACATGGAATGTTTTGGGATTTTTATGAAATCCTTTAAAATACAACCACCACATCCAAAATTCCAAAAGGAAAGAAAAGCAGCCACCGCCAATCCAGTTAATTCTTCCCCTCTCTAAGGTCTGTTAAAGGGGAATTCCACTGAATTTCAGTGCTCACATTATGGCCTCATACAGTTAACATGTGATGTGAATCCAGAATTCGAGCGGGCCTTCCCCTTTATGGTATCTGCTACACTAGTGTTTCTCCCATAATACACTACAGAAATATCCAGAGACATATGTATATATATAAAAACATTATCATCATCATCATCATCATCATCAGTAGTACTTAGAGTAGAGTAGAGTAGTAGTAGTAGAGTAACAAGTAAGAAGAAGGAACAGTATTGTACTTTATATCATTATCATCATCTTCATCAGTGGTAATCTAACCTTGAGGGACTTTAGGCTCGTCCTTTGGTGGAACCCGACAAAATGGGAGAGGAGTTAGAGCCAGAACAAGCTGTCTGTGTGTGTGTGTGTGTGTGTGTGTGTGTGTGTGTGTGTGTGTGTCAAAAAGAAATATCTAGGTGCTTCAATCGACTGTTTGTGTGTGAGATTTTTTTGACCTGGATACACTTTCTCGCTGTAGCTCTGTCTTCTCATATTTACAGTAAATATGTACCTGCATCTGCTGTGTGTGAGGGTGTGTGTGTGTGTGTGTGTCTGTGTGTGTGTCTGGTCTGTGCAGTAATAGTTTTGGGACATTTGTGTGAAATTGCTTCTTTTGTTTATTAATGTATAGTGCTATCCACGCATGAAAAAAACATCTCTGACCAAAAGATCAATACGCGGCCACAGTACAGACTCTGACTCGGTGGGTTAAATATCAAGACAAGTTAGACACATGTTCAACTTGCTTAGTGTTGCACCAAAAGAGAAACTGCATCTTTTATTTTGAGGCTGATTTGAAGCAGGCCAGATACCAAATTTGGGTACTGACCTGCAGTTTAATAAACCAGGAAATGACTGTCTGCACTTTCGGACAATATTCATCTTCTGATCTTGCAACATAATGTGTGTACAGCAAAAAGTGAACCATTTTCACACAATTCTGTCAGAAAAAAAGGTACAGTCTTTTACCTCGGATCACTGAGTTTGTGCACTTTTTCACTAAAAGACACCACCTCGATGATACAAGATAAAGAGAACAGTGGATTTGTTTAGTACCTTTTCTGTCTGAGCTTTCCCAACACTTTCACTAACAACCTTATGTCTTCTCCCTGCCCCCTAACCCCCCCACCGTTATCCAATCTCTGTGGAGCAGCACCTAGGTGGAGCACTCCCCGGCTCCAGAGGAGGAAGAGGAGGCCCCGCTGGGCTTGGGCTCCAGCTGGTCGGAGTGAGCCGTCTGCGGGGACGAAGGGCTCGGGGGGTCCCCTCTCTCGCCTCGCTCCTGGAGGTTGCGCTGGTTCCTGGTGGCCTCAGTGAGCATCTGCATCCGGCGCTCCTGGTGTTCCTCCAGACTTCGCCAGAGGTCTGTACGCTCCCTGTCTCGCTTCAGCTCCCTGGAGAGCAAGGTTAAAGGGAAGACTAGAGTAAGGGAGGTGGGGTTATGATTTATTTTAAGCAAGAGATTTAGTGTAAAAGTTGCAACTCGAATTGGAATTTATTAAGTTATGCCCCACAGGACACAGTAGAAAACATGCGGCTGAAAAACATATGGCATTTAATGAGGACAACAGATACAGCCTCGAAATCTTTAAAATTGGCAACTGACCGGTTAATATATATGGGTCTTAGAAATAGAGTGACAATGCAATTCAGAACGGCCAAAGTACATTTCTTTATTGACATTATTAAATGGCCAAAAGGAAACAGTAAAAGGCTCTGTGGAATCATTGACTAATTTACTGGTAAAGAACTTGCAAAGTGTGGAGCTACAGTAATACAGAAACAAATAGGATCCTTCAAATAAATTATTTTATTGAATCAGTGATGGAACTGGGTGAATATCAAGAGAATTCCATCATTCAATTTTAAGCAAATAGATACAACCAAGTGTACGGTATTTAAAATGATTTTATCCTCATCAAATTCAAAAGCAACACACATTTGGGGACATGATGGTGTCCCCAAGGATCCATACTTGGGTCATTGTTATTTAGTTTTTACATCAGTGACCTACTGCCTGTGTGCGATGGTAATAGAAATCCTGATGTACGCTGATATACACTCATGGGAAAGATGCCAAACAAGTTGCTGCTTTGTCTCAAACAATGGAAAAAGTTGTAAATTTCCATGTCTTACATTGAGTATTGAGAAAACAGAAACAATGTATCCCCTAAATATTTGTGTAGCGCGTCGACTGACGTTATGTCAGTCATCTTATATCTCTTTCTGGAGATGCTTCCTCTTCTAGATTGTAAACTGTCCTCATTATCACCACTGTCTGACAGTTACATCTAGATGACAAGGTTTAATAACCTAATAACCTATTAATTTCAGATCTGACCATTGAGCTCGCTTGTTTTGGAACATTCAACAGTCATTTATTCCCTGAATTTGACGGCACTTCTCCGCAGGTGCTAATGGTGCCTGGGAGAATGCACTGGGTGCAAATGTGTGATGGACAGTGATATTTATGTGTATACATATATATGGGTATTTTTAGGGAAGGTAGACAGTAAATCCCCATGCAATACATTTCTGTTCATGCCTGGTTTAATCGAAGAAGACAGATCATGTAAATAAATCAGCTTTAGAGGTGTTGGTCAGCATATTTTTTAAGTAAGAATAGAGCCAGGCTAGCTGTTTCCCCTGCTTGTGTTCATGCTAAAGTTAACCACACCCTGACACATGAGACTGATGTTGATCTTTTCCTCTCACTCTCGGGGAGGAAGCAAATTAGAGTATTTCCCAAAACTCCTCCTTTAAATTGTGTTTCCCGATAGTATCCACCATCTTGACTTCAAAACAGGGTACTGAATCAGTGGAATCGTTTGACCCATGCTCAAAAGATGACCTAAGTGATACATACTTACAACGTGAAATATAATGGGATGGATAATGGAACAAATACCGTCTAAAACATGACTTAAGAGCCTTTTATTTCTTCCTCTTGTTGTCACTGTTGTATCCAGTGACACAAATACACACACACAAAGAGAGTGAGTCATACTCACTTCTGTTTCTCCACTTTGTAGGAGGCAGTGAGTTCATCAAACAACTTGCTGTTCATTTCCATGAAGGTCTTGAGCACGTTGTAGATCAGAGAGACGATGGTCCTAGAGGGGCAGATTGAGACAATAATGAACCTGGGGGGTCATCAATCCCATGGGATTATTGGTCATTATGGGCCTAACGTTAACACTCCCTGGTAGGTTATTAGCTCTACCGCTAATACTTATACACTATAAGTTGATAGGAGACATGCAAATGTCTCTCAGTGTTGGGGAAAAGAGTTTGTAGCAGCTCTGAAGCTTAATGGCAAATAATCTTAAGAATTAACAGTGGTGAAAAGTAAGTAAGTATTTTGAGGTACGATTCAATTTCATGCTATTTTATGTTTATACTTCACTACATTAAAAAGGAAACAATACCCCTCTGCATTTATTCAACAGATATAATATCGAGTTACATTGCAGATACAGATTTTATAAGAAACGTTAATAAAATATGATGCAATGTTCTTGATTAAACAACAAAAGATCATGAAAAGAAGTAAAAACGGCTCTCCATTGACCAGTAGAGCAACACTGAAATGCTGCTTACATGTCAATACAGTTTTAAATTTCAGAGTTTAATATATCATAATATAACACTTTGAAGTGGACATAATGATTACTTTTACTCTTGATACTCAAGTATATTTTGCTGTTAATACTTCTGTTTTTATTTAAGTGCAGTACTTTAACATACACCAGTGTTGGTTACTCCTAAAAATTGGTTGCAACAAGACCAAACTGTACAGCTCCACTTTCCCTGTAGCTCTGCTTTAGACACTTTGACGGTGTCAGTGTTTCCAGATATTCGGATGTGGCTGGCAACTAAGACTAGTGACAGTAAAGTTTCTTTTGTCCTGAATGGAGCTCTTCATATGCCACTTTTCACCCTCTGACTGGGTGTTAATATGTATCTATTTGCCATTCAAACAGTAATAGAGCTTGAGGTTACACTCAAATTGACCATCTAATCTATTATCAAAAGCTATGAGTAATGAGTTATTTATTGGTGTGTGTTTGAGTTCACGTGTGAGCCACTGACTGGTTCCAGTGCTCCTTGGAGACTCTGTAGAGGGTGGCGAATACCAGCGGCAGGATGACTGGACAGTTCTCCTCTATCAGACTGAGGATGTATTCGTTGTTCCAGAAGTAAAGAGCCCGCTCCGCTACCTGAAACAAACACACAGACACAAGAGTTGACGTTCATTGATCAAAGTTGTATGTTGATGTTTGTACTTTTTTCTACAGTCCCCTTCAGCGGATTGTTTTTTCTATAGTGATATAATAAATCTGGAGGCAATTAGGTTACTGTTATCAGGTTAATTCCTCCCAAAACGGTGTGTTTGGACACACAGTTGATAATGATGATCATTAAAAGCTGATAATGCTTTTAAAGACTCCAGCATGGTTTGGATGCAGGGAGGTGTGGCGCTTACCTGGAAGTGAGGGCTGGAGATACAGGCGGCGATCTGTTTGAAGAGCGGCTCCTGGACCCGGATGAACTGAGACGGCTCGATCACATCCAAGATCTCCTCAATCTCCCCCAGGAACATCACCTAAATACACAACGCGCACTTTTTCTTTTACACTTGATACATAAAGGACAAAAAAGATATTCATATGACTCCCAGAAGGTAAAACAATATATATGTTAAGAGAAATAGCTCTTGAGGAGGAATCAAAACCAGAGATATAATTAATACAGAAGTCTTACAAGAACAGCAAATATCTAAGAAATCAGAGTAAAGCATGAGAAAATGTTGCAGCAGAGAGTAATGAGACAGGCTAAGAAACATCTTTTGTTTTCTTTTTATTATCTGCTCTCTCACCTCTTTCTGCGTGCAGGTTTTTGGCCAGTACTTGAGCAGCCCTCTGATGATCTGCAGAGAAAATATGAGGCACATTAATATAAATGAATACTGAAGGCATTAGCTCAGCAGGCTAGCTGGCCGTTGTCCATCTGTGCCATCTCCATTAAATGATATTCATAGTGTGGATACTGCATTAAGAAATATGTTGTTAGCTTTGCACTGAGTCTCATTTTTACTGTTTTGATGTTGGTGAATGAAGGAGTGGGTTATAGCCGTACAGTAAAGCCGTAAAGTACCGGCAGGGTTGAGTTTACACTGGTGAACTACTTATCGGACTATGGCAATAATATTAAAGAAACATTTCAGATGAATGCTACTCGAGTCTGATTTTCATAGATT
The DNA here is from genome assembly GCA_036024295.1 of Nannoperca obscura. NCBI lineage: Eukaryota > Metazoa > Chordata > Actinopteri > Centrarchiformes > Percichthyidae > Nannoperca > Nannoperca obscura. Next base: position 39,269 of record JAVQJL010021138.1, on the reverse strand, counting down.
TGTCCATTAATTCTATAACTTATAATAACACTGTACTCATTACACATGAAAGTTTCGTACAGTAGGTCAAAATTGAATCGGTGAGTCCCTCTTTAAATTGTGAAGGGTGTGACAACAGAGTTTGTGTAAAAAAGTGTAGTTTGACAATTATTTACCTTCAAATAACTTTTGCTTCCCTAGGGGTTAATCAAAAGCATTGATACTGGATTTTCTTGCACCTAATATTATTGATAAAGCAATAAAACGCTAATAAAACATTAGCAAACAGTTGCTTACTTGCTTTACACATCCAGCAGACACAGAGCTACATTAGCATGCTTTTGGAGTCGTGGTTTCTGGCCACCTGGAGAATGTACGTGTGATATTCACGTTCTAATTAGTTCTGTTTTGGTCTCCACTAACCCCTGGTTAAAATCTGGCTCTTTAGCTGCTAAATGCTATACTATGTTCACCAGCTAGTCACTTACGGTGTCATTTGGTGTTTATTTAAACATTTTTACCAAAAACAGTTGCCTGCTGCTGCTGGATAGGGTAATGAGAGCGATGAGAGTGAACCAATACAGTGAAGTAGCAGACCATCAGACCAAAATAATGAGCTGAAAGACACTAAAAGGCTTCTTAGATCTGAGGGGAACTGCAGAGTGGTGATACTTGTCTGTAGAGTTGTCACCTTAAGCAACACTTTTCACAGTACATAGGGTCATTTGAGCCATTGATTTTACAAACATATTGATCAGTGCAGCTTTAAATCTATATGATTTTGTTATTGTCACATCTGACTTCTTGTTAGTGGTGTCACCCATATCACAGCAATTCACTTGGCAGACAGAAATGATGGCCAAAACTACAAAACGAAGAACTTAATTCTCCTTTAAATTTGATTAGCAAGTGTGTTGTAGTGAGTACAGTAAGGTAATGAAAAAACAGCCTTACATATTCAGTCACTGTAGCATCTTTCTCCATAAACTGCACCACACAGTAGGCCAGCTGTAAGAACAGGGGAGACGTGGTTAGAACACACATACCAACACAAAACACACACACATTCCCTGAAGCTGTCAAGAAGACAAGGGGGATGTTAGCACTTATCCCTCAGGATTACACACTGCTAAAGATTGGAAAGACAAGTTTTCCAAGGGGAGATGTGTGTATCTGTGTGTGTGTGTCTTTGTGTGTGTGTGTGTCTGTCTGTGTGTGTGTCTGCATCAGCTTTTGTCTCCTCTTGTATGATCTGCAGTCATTTCCTATTATTCAGCGAGTGTGTGCGTACTTGTGTGTGCATGTGTGTTTTGCGGTTGCCCCGTCCACCCGGGCCGGTTGCCGTGGTGAGAGGGCACCGTGGCGACGGAGACTGTGTGTGCGTGTGTTTACTTCGGAAGGAGTGATGTCACACACACAAAGTCCCCTAAGGGCAATGTGAGATAGAGTTTAGACCTCTTGTCTCTGCCTCTCTGTCTTTCCTCCTCTGTCCCTTTTATACCTTTGTCTTGTTTAAGTTATTACTGTTTTGGTCCATTTCATGACTTTCACATGAGTAAGTTCAAATGCTGTCAAAATAAAAGAATGCTGGATTGTCCGATTCTATAGTTATAGACAGTAGAGGTTGTGTACTGTCAGAATGTTGATGGTTGTTCTCTATCTTTTTGTAGGACAATCACTTTTTACTTTCTTCTGTTACTTTGTAGTTTCTTTCTTTGTCTCACTCCTGACCTGTAGCTCCATTGTCTGTCTCTCTGCCTGTCTGGCTTTCACAACTTCCACTGCTTTCATCTTTCTTTTCCCCCCCATCTAATCTATTTTAGCCTAATCCTTTCTTGTTTGTCTTCTCCTCTTGCTCCATCCCTAACTTTCCTGTCCCTCGCTCGCGCCATAACATGGTTACAGAAGCCGAGGGAAAGAGGGAGCGGAGGCAAAAAAAAAAAGTTTGGATAAAAAGAAAAAGCAGGAAAAAGAGGAGGATTAAAATAAAGGTGCAGATCGGTCAAACTATTATTACTACTACTAGAAACTGCTTGGGGTAAATATAATGTTGGATTCTGTTGTTAGGCTGGGCTTTGTGGTTGCATGAGGCTGTTGTTAGGCTAAGGATTATGCACATTGTAGTCTTTTTCATTCTGAGATTTTACCAATATTGATTTCCCAAGGTGACAGGTCAAATTAGTGTCTATTTTTGGGGATGAAGTCATTCTAAAGAGCTCTAATGTTGGCTTCTTGCCGGTAAATGTGTTACGACCTGCACAAGTAGTCTTTCCATGCTTTGACAGTTCTTTTAATTACTTTGTCAGATACAGTAAGGTCCATAGGTATTGGGACATCGACACAATTCTCATCTTTTTGGCTCTATACACCACCACGATGGATTTGAAATGAAACAAGATGTGCTTAAACTGCAGACTTTCAGCTTTAATTTGAGGGTATTTACATCCAAATCAGGTGAACGGTGTTGGAATTACAAGAGTTTCTATATGTGCCTCCCACTTTTTAAGGGACCAAAAGTAACCTGCTCTACCTCCTGAGCCTATAGTACTAACATTGTCATTCTGAACAAAAGATTACGTACCCTGGAGAACACTAATGTAGGTTTTTGCAGCAGAAATACAGTCAGTGTCTTTTTAATAATTACAATTTTGGCCAAATAAGTAGAGAATTCAAAACAAACAGTAAGTTTTACTGTCAAATAAAAGAGTCTGAAATTAGCTTAAAATGTAAAAGCACTGCATTTGCTTCTTGAAATCTGGAACCATGATGTGGCTACACAATGTAGCTCTAACAGATGTTATTATAATTCAGTGACATTAATATAAAGGAAAAAACCCTTCATGGGCTACAGGAAGGATGATTCAAGTGTTTGAAGTTTTTTAAGATGAATAAAAAATGCATGCTGTGATATTATATTTTGATATTTAGATCCAGAATTGGGTCACTCCCGCTCAGCCACGCCCACTGAGTGCAAAACTGCTGTCCACTAGCACCATGTCCCCCGTGACCCTGTCAAGCCGAGTGTGTGTTTGAGTTTGTGAATTATGTATGCATGTGAACCACAGGGAGGGAGACGGGGAGGAGAAATGTAGGGCACGGTGATGCTCAGAAGCCGAATAGACACACACACACACGCACACACCTCAGACCAGTTTGCGGAGAACATGCTGTACCTTCTGCAAAATCAAATAATGCGTGACACAAATATAATGCACAGATACACAAACACACACACACACACACACACACACACAATAAACTGGCTACCATCTGTCATTACATATTATGATTATCCAAACACACACTGCCAACCAAAGGCACACACTCTGTGTAACTCAAAGGTACTGGAAGTGCAGCTCTCTGCAGTCTTATCTGTGACTCAACTCTGCCTCCTAGTGGTACATTTGACAAATTGTAGGAATCCCAAACTACTAGAAAGACTTTCTACTTCGTACTGGGTTGCATCCATACACTAAAGCCAAATGTTTGCAGACACTGCCAACTTTTGCATAAAACCAAAGAGACCAATCGAACTTTTGACAGAGCAAAACACAGGCCAGAAGGTAGATAAGATCAGATAACATTAGTAATGAAGGGTCTCCAAAAACCTACAATAAAGTATGTCCCAAACTGCTAAACAAGGTTGGGTATTTTGGGTTTAATTTGACAGTCTTAATATTTAGATCAGTCTTACCAAGATATAAATATAGTTTCAGTGGCTTTTACATTCTGGCAACACAAAATATAATTCAGGGTTTTTTCTTTTGTTTTTTTTTAAATAAAAAATGGTGAGAGTGATGTCCAGAACACTGGCACACAATATCAGCAAACAGCATCAGTGTTGGCCTTCAAAAAGCATATGAACAAGTGGAAAAACAGGTGTGAGAAACAACAGGCAATCTAATAAACAACTGTCCCATGCATGTGGAAGTAGACACTGCTTCAAAGTATATCAACAAACTTTGCTGTGGCGTCACTGCATTTGTGGTGGAATATAAAACAAAAATACTAGCCATAGTGAAACTGTCTAATAGACAAACCAGAGCATTAAAATATTCAAAAATATTCAAAGGATTATGTCACTGACCTGTGCATGGAAGATGGAGAGGGACTTTGCTGTGTGTAGCGGGATGAGAACCCGAACCAGGAACTGCTTGTGTTCAGCCTTCAGGGGCAGGGCGAAGCCATTTATGATGCTGGAGGAGAGGAGAGGAAAGTGAAATACTTTTACTCTGTGGCATGTAAACAGTTTTTTTAACATTTGCTTTCTTCCTGGCAAAAATGAACAAGGTAACATATTTCACTCCTGTCACATTGTCTGTCTTTCACTTAGAATATGTCAGAAACACTAGAAATGCTTATGAGAGTACAGGATATTTTAAATCTGCTTCTAGTGAGTACTTTCAATACCAAATGTTCTTTCAATGTTCAATGTTTTTTTCAATTAACCAATGGAAAAATTGTTTAAAATGCTATCCTGAATACTAAAATGTAACTCTCTGTGGTAAAGTTGGTATTTTAATTCTGTAGAGGGCAGCAAAATGAACATTTACATGAAAACATCACATATTAAAATCTAACCTTCACAGTAAGCGTGTGTGTGTGTGTGTGTGTGTGTGTGTGTGTGTGTGTGTGTGTGTGTGTGTGCAAGTGAGTGTGAGTGTGTGCAAGTGAGTGTGAGTGTGTGAGGTCATCAGTGTGGTGGAGTCTATTCTTGTACTGCATCTGTTTTCAAGTGACTGGACAAATGCGTGGTGTACTACACTGACTGACAGAGGTAGTTCAGCCCACAGAGGGAAGAGTATGAGCTGTGGAAGAGTGGGAACTAAACTTGGAAAGACTTATTTAGCAGTATTTGTCAGTTTACATGGACTGTGTATCCGTTTGCCTCTCCTGCAGTCATTCTACCTGCCTGTCTGTCTTCATTTTCTAGCATCTTTGTTTAATAGAACATTCCTTCAACAATATCTCCCTCCTGCTGTTGCTTTTATCTTTCTTTCTGCCTCCCGCTTATCCTTTTTATGAATACCTCTGTCTCCCCCCCCCCCTTTCTCTTTCTGTACAATGTATCCTCCCTCGCCCATCTCTCTCTCCCTGTCTCCATGTGTGGGAGGAGCTATAAATACCTCTGTTACCACCAACATGAATACAAACCTCTCTCTCTTCTCCTGCTCTTCCTCCTCCTTCTTCCACTTCTGACTCACTGTTCACTCACTCATTCTCTCTCCATCTATCTATCATTTATCCTTTATGTTCAAATAAACTAAAGAAACAACGGTATCACTTTTGCTAAAATGTTCTAGCACTTAACCAGCGTTCAGACAACCCAAACTATCTCTAAATCTCTTTGAATCCAGCCCTCTTTTCAACTCTCTTCACTTTATTTGATGTTAAACATCAATAAAGATTGTTTAAAGTCACATCTGTCTTGTTAGTGTTGAATAAAGAAAGATAAAGACAGAGGGCACAAGTTAAATTCCAGCCATGCACCAGAATGCTTTTCAGAGAAATTAATATTTAATACTGATACTGATTTGTTTGTTTGTTGTCTGATTTCTCATCCTCCATCGTCTTTTGCTTATTCTTTCTCCTTCCATCTCTCCATGGCTCAATCTTTCAGCATTATCATGTCTGTTTTTGTAACAGAATTATGTCAATGTAATGTTTTTCTCTGTCTAACTTGAGTACGGAGTGATGAAGCTCTTTAGTTGTCTACATCTTACATGGGAGACACATTTATTTGCTTTCTTTCCAAAAAAGAAACTATAACTACAGCTCTCCTTTTATTTATGGTTGCATAAAGTGCAAATAACTACACAGACACAAACTCTACTTGATTTAGCTTAACAAGACCACATGCTACCTACTTAGCCAGCTAACATATTTAGCTAGGCTGTGATGACATGGATTACTCAGCATCAAAGTAAATTAGAGTCCGTGTTAGCGACACCAGGTAACTGGTTTATTGGGAAAATGTTCCTCAGAGAAAGACAAACTATAATAGCTAACAATGCTAACATTGGCTCTACACTTGATTCTAAGCTTGTTAGCATGTTCACGTCTGGTTTAATCAAATGAAGTAGATTATGTAAACAAGACAGCTTTAGAGGTGTTGGTAGGCATATTTTTCACTGTGGGCAGAGCAAGGCTAGCTGTTTCCCCCTTTTCCAGTCTTTATGCTAAGCTAAGCTAGCCACATCATGACTTCAGCTCAGTATTGCACTGACTTGAGGTTGATATTGATCATTTTATCTCACAAAAAAAGCAAGTGTGTTTCCCAAAATGTTGACCTCTTCCTTTAACATCAGTTTGCATACAGAGGGAGTGAAAAAAACAAACCAGATAACATCACCAGTCTGTAATCATCCTCCATTTCTCTCTGCCTTTCTTTCTCTTTATTACTGTCATGTCTTTCTATTCTTGTTTCCATCGATTTGTGTACTAGCACAAGCAGAGAGTGAGACATGTTTGTTTATCAGTTTGGCTTCCTTCCTTTCTATCTTCCTCATATTTCTCTTACTGGCCTCAGAGACAAAGCAACAAACTATACAAACCCATGATTTATTTCTCATGTATGTATTTAACCCCCCTCTGGTTTTTCTCTCCCCATCTTTTCTCATTTCCCCCTGCCTTATAACTAATTTCTCACTCCGTCTGGTTTTGCACCCACAGTTCTGTTAACTGATGAGAAAGAGAGAGCAATGATGATGAATGACAAATAAATACATATTGTTTTTTGTGTTGAGCCGTTGAAGTAGTTGTGCTTCATCTCCAGTTTTTAATTCACTGGGTTACCAACTGTCTCATGAATAAGAGCAGCTGGCCAAGTTCAGTAAGTGTGTATGTTAGTGTGTGTGTGTGTGTGTGTGTGTGTGTGTGTGTGTGTCTACCATTGTATACAACAAAGTATGCTTTTTAGAGTTTGCCCCAAAGTGTGATTGTGGATACAAACCTGCCGAGGATTTCCAGAAGCTCCGCAACTCCATTGAAGTGCTCAGTTTCATATATGAACCTAAAATTCAGACACAACACACATAAACACAACTGTTTCTAGTTTAACAAAAGTAAAAGCAAACTAAAAGGACTGCATTTCTAGTAATGGAAAAACATATTCTATCTTCCTGTAAAATTACCCAATGTGTGAAATTCCCTGGCATTTCTGCCTTCCCTGATCAATTTCATGATCTACCATGTCTGAAATACAACTCTGTTACCTCTGTGTTAATATCATGTGAGAGTGAAATGAAGCACTAATAACAGATAAGCAGATTTGCATCTTCAAAAGGCACAAACAATGATATTGAAACCAGTTAACTGAGACAGCAATAGAGCGTGTTGCAGCACTGCAGCTCTCCCATGCTTGAATTACATTGCAAACACAACATTTCAGCCACACTTGAAGATGAAACATGATTGTACATCACGGCACTCTTGTTAGTCAGTGCTGTTTAACCAATCATTTGAGGAGATTTGTGTCACTACATAATTTAACTCTCAGGATAGATGCAGGATGGCTAATTCAGTGAGTGTTATGGCTGCAAATGTGCACAGTCGTGTGGCAGAAGACCATTTTATCTGAGCCAGAAAATGTTACATGTAGCATTTTGTTCCTCTCAGAATGTAGACTTCTTGTCCCTTAAACCCCGGTGCTACTTGTCACAATAAGAATGTCGCTACTTGTCTCCCACTCTCCTCTGTGTTGTTGCTTATGCCCCATTAACATCGTATCGTACAGGCTGCAGTTATGGGCAGCTGTGTGAGAAAACTGTTAATGTCAGCCAGGTGTAAGTATGAACAAATTGGTGACCAAATGGGTGCAAAACAATCACCATTGGCAGTTAAAAATGAATCCAAATATTATAACTAGTATTGATGCAGCAAATTAAAAAGGAGCTGTACACTGACTGTGTCTGGTTTCACTCCAAATATGTAACATGATGAAAAAGCAATTTTAGCCTTAATGTGTGTGTGTATCTCGTGTGACTGCAAGACTAGCAAAGACGGCAACCAAAAAATGTGTGAGTGCTCCCACGTTGGAATAACAGGAGGTTTGTTGTTCTCATACTGATAACTTGACTTGAATATTTCGTCAGAAAACGACAGCCCTTGGCAACAATAAATCTGCATCCTGGCCACTTGTTTAAAGTTGTGTAACACTTAAGCACTTGTGTAACTTAAAATGTTCCTGTTGTGTGCTGTAAAATCATCATGGACCAAGCTAAAAAATGCATTACCGAGGTCATAAACACAACTGTTCCCCCTGCTGATAGTCTTTGTTGGATAATGTTTGGATTGATTGATGTTGAAATGCTATGAATAGCACCTTAAAATCCTGTGCATTGGATTAGAGGAGGGCAGCCTGTACCTGAGGAAGATGTTGTTGATCTGTTTGCGGATGTAGGCTCGGAGGCCCAGTAGTTTTCCATAGACACGGTGCAGGATGGTCTTTAGGTACTCCCTCTCCCTGGGGTCCTCGCTGTCAAACAGCTCCAGGAGCTACACCCACACACATACGATAATTGCAGACAAATATACATGTTTGTAACACGGTTCTTGTGAGGACCTTTTCTGACTGCATTCAATCTCTAATCTCCTCACTCCCTCACCAAAATCATAACCATAGACTTCAGCTATTTTTAACCATAAACCTTAAACAATACATTGAATGCATGTATTTTTACCACCCATAAGGCAAAATGAATATTGCATTAACTGTTTTTTCCTCATCAATTTCTAAAATAAAGCAGGATATTCAATTAGACAAGAACTGTGGAGTTTTTAAGTCAATATTTTGTGTGTGCCCCAACCTAGATAACAAGATTTGAGAGCACTTCAGAAAGAATATTATGAGGCCCTGCAATGGCTGCTTCATTTATTCATACCTTTCCATTTATCAGGATTTCTGAAACAGCTCAGAGCTTTGACAAACTGCATCAGTCAAGGAGAGAGAGGATTACCTGCAGGACAAACTTCTGGTCGACATAGCGTTTGGCCATGGAGGGCTGGAAGTCCGGGCTCTCCAGAAAACGCAGAAAGAACTCGTACACCAGCTAACGGACGCACAAACGGCAAGTAATTAGACTTCATTTAGTGTGTCTGTGTTTGACATTATGGGAATAATTTATTTTCTAGGCGAGAGTTAGATGAGAAGATCAATACCAGTCTCTTGCCTGTATGCTAACTATGTAGCTAAAGAAGATCTCACTCTCAGTGATATCAGTCTCTCTGTGTTAAGTATGATGCTGGAGTGATAGCCTCCCGGTTGACAGAAGTGGTTAGCCTAGCTGAGAATAAAAAGTGCCGTTGTTACATGGTTTCACTTTTCATGTGGATTAGATAAATGAGATAAAACATTAATTACTGAGCTTTACTGTAGAGGTGCTGGTAGGTGCATTTGTTTTACCTTCATGCAGAGCCAGGCTACCTGTTTCCTGCTGTTTCCAGTCTTAATGCTAATCTAAGCTAACAGGCTACAGAATGTGGCTTCATATTGAGAGTGGTATCAATCTTCTCATCTAACTCAAATTAAATTTGTTTCTAAAATGGCAAACACATTTTTAAACATTTTTAAGGCAACATAGCATGATGATTGCTCCAAATGGCAGCAAGAGGTGACTTCTCTCTGAGCTTAAGAACACAGCGATCTTCAAGTTGATATCAGACAATTTCACCTGATCAATGTGTGCTGAAATTTAAAGACAGTTATCCTTTATAACAGAAGGTACCAGCTGAGCAAAAAAGGGAAACAGGTTTTGTTTCATAAGACTTCATGCTTACGTTTTGACTCATCTCTGTCTGAAGGTGCAGAACTGACTGTACACCACAGCCAAATGTCATCTAGGCAAACATCACAAGTCTGTTTAATGGAAGTGACGTTTGTCTTTGCTGGAGTTCCATTTTGTGAATCAGGCTGATAAAATGGGTACACTTTGGAATCCATTTTTGCTTCAAACAGCAGATTTAACTGATCTAAAGGACCTCGGGCTCAGGTACAGTGTGTTTATGTGCAGATAAATGCTGAACGCTGCATTAAAAGCAACACCTGGTGGGAGTTGTGTGCATTATGTCATTGTCCGCCCTACCAAATATAGTATATAATATATAGTGGGGTACATTTTTCATGGCACTTACTGACACTGCATTGTGTTTCACTTTAATGATAAAGCAAGTACATCACAACAATTCCCAAACAGATTTTTGTTGAAAAAGGCCAAAGTCAATAAGTTTTGCTCAACATATCCGTTCCCTCCTTTCATTTCTGCAGGGGAAAATGCATGAAATTATGTAAATCGTCAGAATATGAGCATAACATGAAATTTTTTGTATGTGCGCTGTACCTGCAGATGCGGCCAGGAGGCTTCGAGTGTCGGCTCATCTTCCTCAGGGTCAAACTCTGGATTCTCACTGGGTGGGAGAGTCCGGAAGATATTTACAGAGATCTGGAAAACCACAAAACAAGGAGGATGAGGGAAAGAGAGTAATAGGCACAGGAGGAGGAGTGGGAGGAAACAGAAAATATGAAAATGGATGAGAGGTTGGGAGGGATGTGGGTACAGGAAGGAGATGAGGGGAGATGAGGGAAAAGCAGGAAAGAAAGAAAGGTGAAGTGAAAAGGAAAGGAGGTAGAGATTAGAAAGAACCAAAATGACAGAAAGTACTTTCCTGTTAATGTTGTAGATATCCTGGAAATTATTTCAGGATTGAGAGAAAACAGAGGGATCGAATAGCTGTATTTTTCAAAAACTAGTTCTGTAAGATTCTGATTGAAGGTTTCCTAACTGTCCTAGAACTGTACAGTCATAGTCAAAAGAGCCAAAACATTTACAAAAACATATATTGACTCATTTCTAGACTTCATCATGCTGATATTTCAGCAGGACGCACATCACTCATTTGTCTCACTATATACCAAAATAGATCTAGGATGAGTTGACGCTATAAAACATTATCATTCAAATGTAATGTAAAGTAATGTTTTCTAGAGATGTTAAAAGGACAATTAGGTGGGTTTCTATCATCTAATGCACTACAGTAGGTAAAACAGCTCTGTTAGGTGGGTGGCAGTGTTGCTGTATCACATGCAACCATACAATCAAAAGAAGAAGCTGTTGCATCAGGAGGGAAAAATCAAGGTCTTCACTAACTGCTTTCAGTTTCTGAGTTGTCATAAACAACTTCAGCTATTGTCGGCCATATTTTATGCTGTTTGCAGACTGTGTTTGAGAAGAACAACTGATAAGTAATGTAACCTGACTGCTCGCTATGTCATGATTTATTCAACAAATGCATTTCCACTGACCATTTAGTGGATAAACTATCCAGCAAATAGCAAATGTGGTAAATCCCAACATCCCAATTCAGCATTATTTTCTTTTCCAGTCTTTCCTCTCCTGTACACACCTCTGTTTGCATAGGTATAACTTCTCGCTGCAGGAGGATACAGGCTCCTTTCACATGACCATATAAACCTCACTAAGATTTAAAGAGGTGCAAACTGTTTACTCTCATTCCTTGTGCTACAGTACTTCAACATTTGGACATTTGAATCTTTTGAGATTAATATACAGCTTCTCTCGTCTTCTCTCCTCACTTTTTCCTTCTCTCCATCAGTCCTCCTTCCAGCCTTTAGCCTTTATCTTCATTTTATCATTAGTATCTATTTTATATTAAGTTTTCATCAGGATCTAAATCCCATTGTTGCTTTCAGACACTTTACTTTTTTGACTTGTTTGCTGCAACTATCTTTTTTTTTGCCTTCATGCTAGCAGTGGCAGGGAATGGTGGTCTGTCACTTATGTGCTACATATGTTAGCATGCTAACATGCTGAAATCAGATCGTGAACATGATAAACATTATACCTGCTTAACAACAGAATGTTAGCATGCTAATATTAGCATTTGGCTCAGAGCACAGCTGTGCCTAAGTACAACCTCACAGAGCTGCCAGCATAATAGTAGACTCTTGGTACTTGTTTTATGCAAAAATAATATGATCCATGATATTTGTGAGGGATTAGAGAACTAAAATGTTACTAAAATTCTACAACATTTCTATGTTTGGGAAACATACGTTTCTAACATAAGTTGACTTTTTTGGCCTCTCTCTTCCTCCTACATTACATTAATTCTGTTGTACTGCACTTGGGCTCTAACCTATGCACTTATTAGCAACTTCTACTGCAAAATGTAAGTTTTTTTTACCTTGTGGCCACACGTTAAAGCTTTCTCCCTCTTTCCTTTTATCCCATCTTCTGTCCTATCAGCATTTTCACATCCTCTGGGTATGGTGACTCCATAACATAAGCTATTTCCTCTGCTCACTTTACCTTCTTTCCTTAATCCCTTTTTCCTTTCCTCCTCCTCATATCTTCTGGGACCTCTGGTGCTCTGTGAGGGTGTCCACACATTTTCCACCACCCTCTACTTTATCTTTCTTGTCCATCCCTCTCTCTCGCCATCTGTGCAGCCTATTGCTTCTTAGCACCCTTTGCAAACACTCTAACTCTCATCTCCTTTCCTCCTCTTATCTGTCTATCTCTCTCTTCTATTCTTCTCTCACCACCTTTGTTTATAGACTCTGATGACTCCACCACTTTTCCTCCATCAATCCTTTCATCCTTCGTTCCTAGCCTATTTTCTTGCCGTGTGTAGAATTCCAACATTTAGCAAATGATGAGGACCGATGCCTCATTGATTGATGTTAAATTTTGGCATTTGGATACTTGGCTTTTACTCCTTTCATCTATCCACCCGTTAGTCCATCGTTTCAACCCCTTTCCCCCCTTCTCCTGCGCCCCTCCTACCATCTTTATAGCCTCTGGGTACAGTGGCTCTATGAGGACTCCTCTGCTAGTGGCCACACTCTCCACCAGCTCGTTGAGCGCCGCACGTTTGATCTCCTTTCCCTTCAGGTCAGCGACGCAGTCCAGGAAATCAAACAGCACGCAGCACTGCTGCAGCTTCTTACAGAACAGGTCATGTAACTCTGCCACCGGGGCATCTGGGTGATTGAGAAGTAGAAAGACAGAGAGAGAAGAGAATTGTTAATGGACAAAAATAAGGCGATGCAGCTCAACCAGATCCGATGGCTTTCCTGAAAGGTGCATTGTGTTTGGAAGTGAATTGTTTGACAAAGTGGGATTGTTGGAGTATACAGAGATGTATTCTACAGGCTAGATCTTCTCTCAAAGGTAATGAGCAGACTATTACTCTACAAACACATTTGTACACACCCACACACACAGGAGCTTGCATCCACACACACGCACACATCCACACACACCTTCCTCCAGAGGGCTGTGTTGTATCTCAGTACTATTACCTGTCAGATTCGTTCTCCAGACCTGTTCGTCACAATGAAACAACCTGCTGCCGGCCATCACTTTAAAACCTTCTACCTCCAAAAACACTACTTTTCACAGATGTAGAGAAAGTGGCTGATACCCATGGATTACCGAACAGATACAGTTTCAAATTGATTCCACGGGCCTGAGGGGATATGAACCTTAGCAACTCAGCATGTAAACCATAATGCAAAAAGTTTCTTTTTTTTAATTAGGCAAATACTAAAGAAGAGAGTTACAAGCATTGACAGCAAGCAGATGGGAATGCTTTTCTGAGTAATCAGATGATTGATGACTCAATAACTAAATATAGCAGTGAAATATCCAGATTTTAGATTCCTATATAAGGGAGATGTATGTGAGGTTTGGTCGGAACAATAATATGCTGGTCTATATTGAGATAAATGATAACATTTACAAAATAGAAAAAAGGTTTTTGAGAGATTCCCAGCACGTTCCAGACTGTATGTGTACACGTCTATTCATGACATGATATGTGGCCTTTGTCATAATTGCCATGAAAATTCAATGAAGGTGAGCTGGAAAGAATCACAGACAAAATCCTTTACCAGCTGTAGTTTGTATGGTACAAAACCTTGCCATGCACATGTATGACTAAACCAAGAGGACCTCAGTGGACATAACTGGATCGAAAACTAAATCCAACTTGACCTGACTGGGCAATCTAGGTTGCACTCAGTGGCAGAGTCAAGGAGTGGTCAGCAGAAACAGTTTTATCTATTGAGGCTTATAAGAAGACAAACTGTTTACTGCCATGCTAGCGGCTCTGTGAGACTGTACTTAGGCACAGCAGTGCTTTGAGCTTAATGCTAATTCCAGCATGCTCACATGCTCATAATGGTTATGCTAACATGCTAATGTGTAGCAGGGATAGTGTTACCATGGCCACCATCTTAGTTTAGCGTGTTAGCATGTAAACATTGCTAAGTAACACTAAACTTAATTTTGACCTGAAGATTGCTCTATATGAAATATTGAGGGATTACCAAAGTGATTACAATTCACCCTGAAAGGGACAAGAATGTGTGCGTCAAATTTCATGGTAATCCATCCAAATGTTAGCTTCATGGTGGGGCTTGATGAAAAGTCAGAGGATCACCACAGACAGTAGGACTCATCGTCTGGGGACTATGAATGTCTCTACAAAATTCATCCAAAGTGCTGGACTGACAGACAGACAGCTATTCATAGAGCCATACTGCCAGTGTGGTTAAAAAGAGAAAGCCCTGTATAATTCTTAATACTATGCTTGCAAGCTTGGTGCTTATTTAGCCGTCACAGTTGCCTGAGCCAATAAATAAAAGAGTGGGTGACCCAAAATAGTGACTACTAAGCTTAGACCAGAAAAGAAAATGAACAAGACACCGACTTCTGTGCCACCCCAGAGAGAACAGTGGTCTCAGGCTGGCCTCTATAAAGGTGTATCTAATATACTGGTTACTGGTGCACTTACAGCCTTGAACAAATAATCTCCCTCTGTCAGAAGAAAACAATACAGCTTTGCCAATGGCTGTGAAGCCGTCTAGACTAACTGTGCAGTTGGGAAAGAGGATGATCCAAGGCTGTCACACACACACACCCACACACACACACACAGACACACATGCACACACAGCAGAAGCAGATTAGATTTAACCCTTCTTAACCCCCAGGTGGGAAACACAGGAGGAGTAAGGGGGGGCTTGACTGGAGCTCTTCCAGCCACAGACCCCCTCACCTCTTGTGGGTACACCAGCACCATCTGCTCCTTGGCACAGAGCTGCATAACAATAGATGAGGGCTGCCCTTTGCTTGATGTGTCGAGGCAGAAGACTGTCAATTATGACCAACAAAGCTTCCCATACTTTAGATAGTGATCTGACAGAGTATCTGTATTTAAAGTTTGATACATAACGAAACTTTTTTAACTTGCATCTTTATGTATTAGAGGTTAGATTCAGTTTAAAGAGTGTCTTCTAGTCAGCCAAAAATCTCTGAACTGTGCGTTGTTAAATATACAGACAATTGTCTATTGTTAATGTATAAATGGTCACAAGTCTGCTTCTTGTTTTTTCTCCATTCAACGTTTATGGCGTGACCTGCAAGTGCTTTCTCTGTGTGTACCTTCCTTTTTGCCTATTTTACATCTAGTGTTGACACCTCTGAGCCTGCCCATTGAGCTGTAATGAGCGGCCAATTTGTTCTTGAATTGCAGCCATTTCTCAGTGACTGGACAAACGTGTGACAGCCAAATTCACACAATTTTCGGACTATTTGTGACAAAAAACAAGTGTGAAAAGTTCAAGAGGTTGAACTATTTACTCTGACTTTGCTTCGAGAACAAATGTGAGTCCAAATCTGCAAAGCGAACCTCTGTGTTTGTATTTGTGGTTCTTGGCTGGTTTGCGATAGCTGCAGCTTCAGTCTTCTTCCTGACGCTTCATCATTCTTCTACCTCTTTCCCTTTTCTAGAGCACCTTCTTTTCCTCCACCCCTTGATTTTTCTTTCCCTTCCTAATCTGTCCCTTCCTATATCTCTTCATACTTCTCTCCTGATTTCTCATAGACCTCCCCCTTTTCTCTGTCCTCTCCCTCCCTCCTGTTCTCCCTCTGTAGACAGACTGTGAAGGTGATATCTAATCCATTTTTAATGGAGAGTAATTGTATGAAGATGTGTCGTGCTGGGACTGAGGAAAAAAAGAATAGGAGCGAGGTGAAAAGACGAAGGGAAAGAAAAACCATGAATGTGCGTTAGGGAGACAGAGTGAAGTAGGAGGTGAGAAAAAGAGAGGGAAGATGAAGGCAATGAAGAGACTTCGTGGGTCATGTGAAAGCAAGTGTGGGAGAGAGCAAAGGAAAATAAAATGAAAGAGCAGAATTAGAGAGGAAAAGTGTCTGGAGATGACAGGCACAGACAGAGCCACAGTACATATATTAGGGCTAAAACTGTTTTTGGGTTATCTGTGTTTGCTAAACCGGCCACCAGCATTACATAACTGTCAGTCAGCATGTCTTGTACAGGCAGGAAATGCTTACATTTGGAAGAAATACTTCCAAAGACAAACTGAGTGCACAATGAGGCAGTGGCCAAACTGAGGCGATACTGTGTGAAGCACATTTTTGTTTTCCTCTTGGCGGTGCTATTATTAGGTCAACGCAGGTCTCTCCAGACCCATTCACTAAAAACAGCTTTCAATAGAATGTCAGTGCAGTAATTAAAATATTACGATCTTAATCACATTAAGTGAGTCATTTATGACTAAGCTATTTTCATGTTTCTGACAATGCAAATTGGTGTTTTGAATAAGTAACAAGCCTAGCTGTGAATCTGAATGCAACATTCAATGCGTGTACATTTGACCTCTTTATTTATTTCATAGAATAATTGTTAATTCTGGTGAGGCATACTGAAAAGTGTATCAAAGTGTGTTTGAAGGCCAAATACATAAAATAGGTCTTAGCTATCAGCAGAGGTCCATCCTGCATGTCAGCTCATGTTTATTTGTAAAGCCAAATATCAGGCACATGTCACCAACTGCTCCTAACCCCACCCTGTAGCAGTCTAAGAAGAGTTAAATGTTCTTTGGTGCTTGAGAAAAATAATAACAATGCAATAACAGAAGAGAAATACAGAGTCCAGAGTCATGGATTCAATATGAATCACTTCACAATAAATACTTATAGGTGATTAAAATGCTTAGAAACCCAAAGGAGGAAGACATCTGTTATGTAGCTACAAGAGCGAGAAGCTCGATGACCTAGTGTGCATTTACATTGAAACTCCTGTGGGCTGGTTCTGCCTCTTCATCTGCCTTTTTCTTAGATGCATCTCCAAATTGTGTTTAAGAAACATGATTCAATGTACCACTTACAACAAAGAGAAAGAGCCACGACAAAGAACATTTACTTTTTCAGCACAACCGACCGTCAAACCGTTTGTCTCTTACAATCGTGTGAATGCAAAAATGGAAAATAGAAGGGGGAAGAAAAACCACACAAAAGAACATAAAAGGCACATCATGCAGTATACAAGATCAACTATATTAGATGAAGTATACTTATACTTATAGTATACTATACTATAGTATACTATACTAGTTTCAAGGAAACATGACTCAGACCGGAGGGCATTTGTTAAGGACTATTTTCAGTGGTGGTTTATTTGCAGCAGGACTGTGTCTGTGCGATTGAGTTAAAATAAAACCACAGTGCCCATGTTCACCCAGTGCAACTGTGTAGTTCATTAATGTGTTTTAAATAGATTTTGGACAACAATGGAATAAAGTTACATATCAGACTGTCTATTTAAAAATATATGGAATATCTCCAGACGTATCCTTTGTCATTTCATTTTTATTTCATGTATCTCATTTTAAAATTTCATTTGATTTGTTTTGAAATTGTATTCTGAAATGGCAAAATGTTAACGTTTTGGTACATTTAATTAAATGGAACTGAAAAAAGGGGGGTAGCGATTGGAGGTATTTAAAAGACTTCACAGGTCTGGGACCCTTTTAAAATCTGTGTAACCAACATCAGGGCAAAAACCTGGAGTGGAATTGGCAAATGTCTCTGACTACTAAGACCACAGTAGGATCACAAGGGTCAGGGACCCTGAGATTACTGTGTGAAGTAGATCTAAAATAATGTACGTCAGGATAAATACGGATCAAACCTCTTTGATTTTCCACTTTAACAAAACTTTTAACAGAAACTTATATTTTATTTTGAAAATGTATTGTCTTTCTTTAATGTTTTTCTTTGCCTATGTAAAGCACTTTGAATTGCATCTGTGTTTGAAATGTGCGACATAAATTAAGCTGCCATGCCTTTAAATACACAGAGGAGGAAGACGCTGACGACCTGAAACACGGGGAGGGAAAAGACAGCATATGACGTAGAAAAGATGGTGGGAGCAAGAGGAGAGGAGTGGGGTGGATGGTTTTGGTAAAAAGAGCAGTAACATGAAACACTGAGCAGTGCCAAGCACCCTGCAGCAGCATCAAAACACAAACACACACTCACACAGCTGCACAAATCTAAATATAGTCCTGCTGGAGAGAGACAGAGACGAGAGGAGGAAGAATCTGGGGAGGAAACAGGACGAAGGAGAGGGGAGCAGTATAGGGTTAAAAGATGACATCATCCCCTTCGTCCTCCTGCTTCTCTTTCATCTTTCCATCCCTTGGTACCTCCCTTCTTTTCCTCCCTTGCTCCCTCTATTCACTCCCTCCATCTTTCCCTTCATCTCCTCCACCCATCAATCTCTCCAAGGCTTTATTTTTCTTTCTCTCAAATGAGCAAGTACAGCTCTAGTCTTTAAATAACAGTTATTCTGTTTGGGGCTGAGTGCGAGTGACAGGGAGAGAGACAGAAAGAGAGGAAGACAGCTTCTGTTTTAGCTACCATCCAAGCCGCCTCTGCACCTCTGTCATTAAGCGCACACACATACACTCAACGCACAGATTCAGTGACGCAGAGAGGACGAGAGGGTGTGGAGGGAGGGGAGAGGGGAGAGAGAGCTACAGCAGCGATCAGAAGTGAGACACCATGCAGTGTAGAAGTCAGGGCAGTATAAATATCACCTTAAGGGGTTTAAGTGACGCGCTTTAAGTCCATCTAAATCATCTAATCCTCCGAATAATACATCCACTACATCGTAAACTGTCTAAGAAACATGTACAACACCGTTCAACCACAGCCACCAACCATTATCCTGCTTATGGACAGCCTGATTAGAAAGGACAAATGAGGAGGGATGCCATCATATCACTACATCTCCCTCCTGTTGCCCATCTTCAGATTTTCAAAAAGACTGAAGAGTAAACAGCTATTTACCTGCCAAGAAAGAACAGGACGAATCATCCCACTGCTTTAAATTAGAGCAGGAAATACTTGGAAGCCGTCACTTGGTGATGGTACCGAGAATAGGTAATGAGACAGGCTGGGTATTAGCATATAACATGTAAATAAAGTTGTATGTATAGTCTGTTACTGGTAATCAAGCCGAGCATACTGACAGAAACAGGGGGGGAAATTGTACATTTTCAGATGTTTGTGCTCTCTGCTGAGAATGTTATGTTTTATTCCTCTCGGTCAGCCTGTCTGTCAGCAGGAGATCTCACCAAATTATGAACAGTTTTTCATGATATTTGGTGGACAGATTGGCCCTGGGCCTATGAACAATTAGATTTAGATTTTGTATTGGGATCTTACTAAAATAACAAAACAAAAGAGACCAGTTTGCAAATTCTAAATTTGAAATGTTTCCAGGGTCAAGAAATCAGTCTCACCTGTGATAACAGTGATGCTGATGGAAACGTGTGCTCTGTGGCTGACTACTAATTCTTTAGAGAAACAACGAGATCTTTTCTTTCTCACGGTGTAGCTCTTATTGACGATCAGAGAATTATCATCCGACTCTGCTGATCCCCTCAGCTCTACGGGGAGTTTTTGCGTCTTTCAGCTCCTTGTTTTGGTTTTATGAGCCGCAACTTTACTGCTTTGGTTCAGTCTCAGTGGTTTCATCAATCCTGCAGGACGTTGTTTTCATTGAAAAAACTCAAAAAACCCACTGTTCACTACCAGACAAACAAACTAGCTGGTGAACATAATGGAGCATTTAGCCGCTATGTTATTATATACGGGAAGCTATCAGTACTAATACTAATAAGTGCTTAAAGCCTTTAAAGCCTCAGTTTGTGCTTCCTAGTCAGAAAACACAAACAGTTGTTAACTTTGTGTGATAAGCTATTTAAGCTTATTAAAGTCAACAACTAGCAGGTGAACATAGTGGAGCAATAAGCAGATAAAGAGCCAGACCTTTCCCAAAGGAGTTGGTGGAGACCAAATCAAAGAAGAGCAAATATTTATTAGATGGACAGAAACAACTCCTCATGTAGCTCTATGTCTGATAGATGGTTCAGATGTCTTCACGTGACCTAAGTGTGGAACACGTGTCACCTGATAACAAGAGGTTGTATATGGAGAGAACTGAACTAACTTCAATGCGGCAATGAAAAGTGTGGGATGTGGTTGAAAGCTTAAAAAAGTCAATCTCAAGCTTAAAATTATTTGGTTGAAGATGGAGACTGAATACCAAATGCTACAGGATGCTTGAAGGGTCAAAATCAATTTCACCTTAAATTACAAGAATGATGTCCTTGGGTTTTCTGCTGATGGAAGTTTGTGCTTGTAGAGCTTTACAAACTTTTATTCCAAATTAATATGGCTACATGTTAAAACTATCAATTATTGAAGTGAAACTCATTACTGATTAACAATGAAAGTGACAGCTACTGCATCTGAAGCCCTTTGCTTAAAAACACCATTGTATTTTGATGGCAGTGTATTTCAGAACATGGCAGTAAGTCTTAATACGCTGTATTCAAAGGATGCACAGACAGAAAAGTCCCATTCTCTCTTTAACAAAGGCAGTGAGAGAAGGCTAAGTCATGGCAAAAGATTAAGTGGCGCACTAAGCCCATCTTTAAATAATCCAATGATTCTAATAATACACATTTCCACCACACAGCAGAATGAACAGGGACCAGCTGAGTGTTACAGTCTGCGGTTCACATCTGTGTGCTCTTTTCCATAGTTCTTTGGGCTGACATGTCTCCTCCTACATCTAAACATCCAAATTCTCCACGACCATAAGATGAATTTTAGACATTAAGATTCCCCTCTGAAAGCAATATTAAATACAAATTGGAGACAGTCGGTACAAATACAGGAGATGCTTATTCCAGCTGGAGACATCCTCAACATTTGATTAGCAGCTTTGTAACTTTCACTTGTTGAATAATAATCTGTTGGTTTGCTGTGCAGCGTATGCATCAGGCTGCTTGTCACACACATCAAAATGTGATAAATGAAAAAATGTCACATGGGCGTGTTTTTGAAAAGCTGGTTGTGATTCGTTACTAAACATTTGCACGTATTTTCTACTTTCAGTATCTCATCCTATCTAAAACAAATCTTCCTTAACAATTTATTTCAAGACTGATTCGCGACACATCACCTCTGCATGTCCAGTATTCGATTTTCTTTGTTTGCTTAAATTTGCACTGCCTCCATACCACAAGATGCATATTTAATAGTATACACCACAAGGGGGAAACTTGCGGTGATTCAGTCAGAGCTTATTTGCCCGAGCATAAGTGTGTTCCTTTAGGAATAAACTCTTTCTTCAGTGACACAGCAGTGGTTGTGATTATTGCATCGCTAGTCGTGTCATTACATCCTCTCCCCTGCAATATCCTCGGCCTTTTTTCTTTCTTTTTACCTCGCCGTCTCTCCCCCTCCCACTGTTCCTCTCCCACCTGTCAACTTAATGTTCAGTCATTTCCTCTTTCCTCATCCACTCTATTTCTTTCATCACCCCCCTCACTTTCTCCCCCACTCTCCCTCTTAATTGATCTGAGACAGTCATAGAGCAAAAACTACACCATGCCTTCTGTAACCCAATACCAAGCCCATCCAGCTGGCCTCTCCCTTACACACACACACACACAAACACACACACACACACACAGAGAGAGAGTCATTCAATCTCCCACATACAATCTGTGTGAGAAGATGACTGTTTTTACAGTAAATCAGAGCATGTACATTCATTATAATAATGCTGGAAAACACACAAACATATCCTCCCATGCATGTAATCTAGATTATGTGAGGTCATGTTACATTTGACAAGTACAGTATCACATTGTGGTCAACGGAAACCAAAATGTCTAAACATCTAAACAAGGAAATACACCTTACATACGCTGGGCTTGTGGCAATATTTACCAAATGAATCACTGTCTGCAGTTTTCCTCTGTTACAACAGTGTACTACAAGAGTTTTCCCTTTTGACATTATTACATTTTGTTCCACGTGTAAAAGTTTCATTTTTTAAGCAAGACTGTGCAACTTTAAGAAGAAGGAACCATACAGTCTTCTTCTTACAAATGTAAAGTCTAGTTCATAACCAATAAAACATACCTTTGCTCAAAGAGAAATGAAACAGAAATAGTAATAGCGTCCACTCTGTGGAGGAGTGGCATATGATCTGACAAATACAGTGGAAAACCGCTAAAATTTCCCTCATGTGGAGGGAATTTTGTTGGAAGAGTTTGGTTGGATTCTTCATTTCCCCTCAGCAGAAGTGACACAGAATTATTAATTCAGATTGTTGGAGGCAATGCCAACAATGCCAATCATGATCATATATTTGGATCCTGCTCTGGCCGCTTACTGGAAGAATATCCATCAGACTGAAGAGGAGGTATTCAGAACCACTACCCCTTCTAAATTCGATGTTGCATATAAAAAAGCCATAACTCATAAGTGGCTAAAGACCCAAGCTCCCTTGATTGAGGACCGTGTAGACAACACACGGCTAACACACTAGTCAGCCAAGAACGGTCAGTCACAACATCTCTTTGAGCTATCAAACTTGCTAACTGTCGGTTGCTTGCTAACTAGCTGTAAGTTAAGATGGTTAAGCAAGGTCAGTCGCTAATAAGGACACGGTTTTTACAAGAGGTAGGTTTGTACGAGCTTGTGTCTGCAAACCATGCCTCTTTTCAGTAGCAAAGCAGGGTTATATCAAAATGGATGGTGCAATAATGGCGAGTACAAGTCAAAACATAATGGAATTAATATTGGAATTTAAAATGCTTTAAACGTTGTTAGATGTATTCTAACAAATCAATACCTCTCCTGTTGTTTTGTTAACATCCAACTTGATTTTTTCCATTAAAAGCTTACTTTACAGTCTTTTTTCCCATTTATAATGCTGGTACAGCACATCCTTAAAATGATACAGTCCCTCTATTATATTTTATGAGGTGGTCTTTAAGATTTCATAGCGCGCATGTTTGATGGCATGTTTTCTATATAATCCCCTCATTGTTAGCAGTAAAAATGGCCCATTTTTGAGTACATTATGAAACAGACTCTTTCTGTTCTTTCGCAGACAGCAGTGAGAGCATTTTAAATGGTTTCTGTTTCTCTCATTGCATAGAAACAGAAAGCTTGTAATAGCACACTATGACCTGTTAAACAGCATCCAGTGGACTGAAAACACAATCAGACAAATGTTTAGATGCAGTACTGCATGAAACCCTACTTGCTGGTCTGCAATAGGGGTCTGCAATGGGGAGAATGAGCACAAAAAGTGTTACTGAACATTACTACTTTAACTAAAATGTCCAACACATTTAATTCTTCCTGTTATGTCACTCTGTTTCACCTCACCATCTGTTACGCTGTGCAACAAAGCCTGATTCATCTACATTGTCTGTAGTGCTCATCGTATATATGCAGGGTGCTTTGTGGCTTTTAGAGATGCTTAAATGCCAACACCAACCAGCAGGATGGGTTTCGCGCAGGTATGGCAGATTTAACATTCTCTTAGCTCACACAACATCCTTTAGGGCTTAACATAGTTATTTGAAGTCACTCTGCAGCCCTTTGAAAAGAGACTATACGGCTGACAGCCACTGGTGGAAACGTCAAGGACAGAAACCAACATGCACAGCTTTTTTGTTTTATGGATATTTCTTTCGCTTGGTTCAAATAGCAATTAGATATACTAGTGCTAGTTTGTATACTGGAGGGTGTTTGCATGACACATCTACCGTATCTATTTATTGCTTGATGTGAGTGCTATGAATTATTTTTTGTTGAGATATTTTGAGGATTCAGCACCCAGATAAGTGTACTGGAGCTGAGCATGTTGATTCATTTTCAAAACAGCAATTAGGCCTGCTGCTGTTCTGCGGCTCTGCTGCTTTCCCATTGGTGCGGAAGATAATAATAAACAACTAGGTATAAATCTTTGATGAGAAGACATTCAACACCAAAGTTGACTTTAAGAAACAGCTGTGGTAAAAACTGGACAATTACATTTTTTTTTCTTCGTGTGCTGCAGTTTTCCAGATCAGATGGTGAGCCTGACAAAATTGTTTTCCTTTCAACTAGGCCGACTTAAAAAAACTGCAGCCTCTCGTGACACACAGTTCACAGGAATAGTTTTAGTATGATCATCTTGTGACTTCCAAATACAGATGCATGTTTTCTAATGCCCTTATTTTAAATTTAGAAAATGAGGCACATTGTTGGGATGTCTTTTTATTGTTAAACTGGTAAACCATGGCCTTTCTTGTTTCAACATTATCTTTATATACATATGTCTTTATAAATTGTCCGGGCTTACCCTTCAGCATTATTATCTACACTATGTTTTAATTTGGTATACATACTTTATTTAGCCAATGTAGCTGGTTGTACATCTTTCCATTCCATGGCTATACATTTGTGGCTATGAGAAGGGCAATTCTAATAAATCTGATGTTGTTGTTATTGACTTTTATCTGAGTAGAGTTACTCTTTGTTCTGTGGGGATGGTTATTACTCTGATGTCATTAAGCACATTGAGTATAGAGGTCCAATATATTTAGATATGAGCAGACCCAGAACATATGTATCAGTGACCCTATTTCAGTTTTACATCTTGGGGAGAACAGGGAATACTGGGATTTTCTTCTGTGCAGCCTATCAGGGGTGTAGTATATTCTATGAATGAGGTTTTATTGCGTAAATGTCTAATGTTAAAAGGGAAATGCTCACTACCAACACACTGCTTCCCATTCTACTTCCTCAAAATTACACTCGAGGTTTTCTTCCCATTTGTGTTTCTAACACTTCTCACACTATGAGTCAAACAATTCCTGCGTAAGGATAAGATATAAACCTGTTTGTCATGCAAACGTTTATCTATAGGCAACTCCTCTAATGGTTGTAGGTGGCCATCTTGTTCCCAGATGATAAAGTACCTAACCTGGAGGTATTTAAAGTGTGTAGGGTGCTGGGAGTCTTATGGGCTCCGTCTTTAAACAGATTCCCAATAGTTTGTATACCATTTGTGAACCATAGTTTTTTGATTTTCTCAGAAACATTTTGCCAAATCAAACACATATGGACAATGATTGGATGTGTTGTTATAACCAGGAGAGAATTTAAACACTTATTTAGGTGATGCTGCTCAATTTGTTTTCATGTAGGTGGCTGGGCGTGCTCTGCTTGCCATGTCCATACTGGCCTACCACGACCTCTCTTGCGTATTGGGTCTCCTGTTATATCAACTTAGCTCTTTAGCATTTACTGTACTCTAAAAAGCGATGTGAGCTCAATAAAACAGAAGAGCAGCAGAATGTGCCACCGGGTCGAGCTGAGCTGAGCTGAAAGTCTGTTTTGTGTGTTTTCTCTCTGAGCTCCTGCCGAGGTAGCTGCTGGCTGCAACACTGTTCCCCAAGATCTCAAGATAGACCACCAAGTCCCGTGGTCGCCCTGCATATATACACGCTATTCACAATCACAAGCACACACTCAGGCCTCTATAAATACTCGGGGACTTGAGTGCCTCTGTAGGATTTCATGCTCGCTCGGCTCAGGAGAGAATCACAGACATACTCCATAGTAAAAACCTATTCCTTATCTACATCCCTTATCATGTTGCACTAATTTGGTATGCGGATCACACTATTAGTAATTACATTTCTATGCATGATAATAATATTTATACCTGTAGTAAGGAGTTTATACTCACAGTGACAACTTTCCTAATTTCAGTAATTTAATTACATTTCTACATACTCTAGCTTCTCTGATGGATGCTCTGTTGATATCTCCACACACAGAGATGGTGCTTCTGATATGATGTTTCTAACATTGCAGTCGAGAGGAAACTTTTTCGCAGGTACAGTCACAGACTGTGTAGACTGTATTTTTACCTGGATGACTCACCTTTACTGTAAGTCGAATCAAAATGCAAGCCCAGTGGTGCGTCAGAGCTGATCACATTCGGATTGCGGTGCATGCTGAGTGCATAACGTGTGTTCTTCATTATACAGATAAGATTCAGATGCATTTTAGCAAACAGTGCAGGGAGAGAGCAGCAGAGGCACAGAGGCATTTGAAACTGAGCACATCTCAAGGTCAAAAGCAAGGAATATAGTGCTGTCTTGCTTGGTTGTAGGATCCTTTTTTATTGCTAGACAGAGACAGTTGGTTCAACAATCTTCTTGTGTTTAAATGAAAAATCATCCTGAACATCACTTGTACAAATTGCCTTTGGGGAGTGTGAACAAGACATAAATCTTAATCATAATTCTGTTTTATCTGCTGACTACATGCTGGGCAGGAATCTGACCGCACAACACCAGTGACGGGGAAGCCTGGTGTCTGCAGCCCCAGGGGAGAGCATCGCAGCTGGGGAGGAGCACTGAGCTAACTCTGGTAAGACAGAGAGCTGCAGTGTAACTAAAGACATGGAGGAGGACAAGCAGGAGAAAGCCAAGGACCAACTCAATAATCATCTGAGAGATCTGCAACCAATAAAATCTTATATGACAAGCTATGGGGCATAATAGGTTTTACAGCAAGGCTGACATCATGGCACAATTTAACCAACAATAACAAGAAACAATGTATGCATGTTTTACTAAATATATCCTGTTACATCTGTTGTCTAAAAGCAATTACCAGCCTAGAGATAATTTTCCACGTTAGGTTGGTTAGATTAAAACAGCTACATAGAAAATCTAGCTAACTTCCTCAGTAGATGGATGGGTGGATAGATGGCCTTCTGGCTTTCAAAGCAATTTGTTTTTCTTACTTGCAGTCTGATTTTGTACAAATGGAAACAGTAAGGAGACGATGATAGCCTGTTAGCTCTACTGGGCTAGTTTCCAGAACCATTAACTCCCAGCACCATCTTTACTGGACACCATCCTCAAATATTTTATTATTTAATGTGACAATTAAAGTGTAGAGAGACAGGAAAGGAGAGGAATGCTTTCACCATGTCGGAAAACATTTCTGATTCCCATCTGGTGTTTCAGTTTGCCTAGGTCCCAGAGAAACACTAAGTTTATTGAGCCACAGTGCCTTGGCGTGGCTTAATCGTCATCTCATTTGGGGCCCTGTCTGAAAAATCTCAGCCGTACAAAGCTCCATTTTTTAACAAGGACATTTAGACTATGAAAAAAAAAACATTGAAATGGAGAGACTGCTAATAGTGGCAGAAGCAGTGATCAATCTCCAGTTTTTACAGCACAGTTGTTAGTTCGATAAACACAAATGCCTACTGAAAGGTGAGGTAGGGTTAGCAGTTTATAGAAGACTAACTGTTTGAGATGCTTTAGAAGGGATCTGTGTTTTCAAGAATTGGACCTTGAAGGAAAAATTGGTTGATGAAAGAACACAGTGTCCAGAACGGGGTGAAATGTCTGTGCATGTGCATGTGTTTGCTGCAGGCCTGTGGCCAAACATGAATACATTGTAAAAGGAATTATAGGGACCCTGTATCCTTCACCCCTCATATTTTGATTAAATGGCTCCCTTGACCATCCCTATCTCTCTTTTATTGGTTGGTTCAATGTTCCAGATCAGTTCACTGTTTAGCATCACAACAACAGTGTAGTCATCTCACCTTAAGATCAACTTACTGAAATAAATCCTTCACATACGCTTTACTGCAACTTTTGGTGTGTCTATCTATCACTTCAGTGCATAATGCCTTAAACTGTGCAGAGAAACGTTAGGGACACTCATTATGATGTGACACTAAACCCCTTAAGACAGGGTTCAGAGGTCAGGGCCAGGTAGGAGAACATCCGCCCTGACGCTGGAAGATAAGCCAATGCCTGGTTCAGTGACATACCAGCAAGGTAGATATTTGCTTACATAAGGCTTGAACCACACTGCTCCAGGTGAGTAGCAACCTGCCTGCATGATAACCATGTTTTTCCATTTCAGGTGATTTTCACAAATATTAAGGCAACGGACTGACTTGTTTTTGTTCTTCCAGACATCTACAAACGTGCCTCATGTTTTCTTGCTGTTCCAATTACAAAAAAGTTATTTTTAAAGGCTGATATATTTCAAGCTCTACTAATGACAGATCTGCAAAGATGCAAGATGTGACTGTATCCTGATCAGTTGAGGCTACTGTTGATGGGGAAATAAGTGTCTGATAGATCTGACTACAGCTAGATTAACTAAACTGAAGTCTCACCATAGCACATACATAATACATGGTGGACGCACCAAACGTCTGCAGAGGAACTGACCAGTGCATTCCAGTTGGTAATATGTGAACTCCCTACATTTTCAGTATGTCATCAAAAACTGAGAGCAGACAGAGCAGACACAGAAACAACATCTAGTTGCTCCAATTAAAATTGTAAGTAATTTTAGGGGACGATATGTTTCAAACACAACTGACGACAGATCTGCAAAGATGCGAGCTGTGGCTACATTGCCTTCTGATCGATTGAGGCTATGAATCAGCATGTCTGCCTCTTCTATGATGGATTTCTTCCTGTTTTGTTGAAATTGGTCCAAAATATTAAGCCTCTTGCTTGCAAATCATTGTCGCTGTGCTAAAAATGCAATATGTTTTGGTCTACCTGTCTATAATACAGCATCAAACAATGCAATTGATCCATAAGAAGACAATTTTCAAGAACTAGAAGCTTGTTTCTTGACAGTTTTTATGTGTTTCAGGGTGGATTTTACCTTTTTCTTTTGTCATATATTCTTCATTGTTATATGCCATGTCTTTCTGCATCTATTATGTTTCATATTCAGCCCAAAACTGTCAGCAGGAATGAAGTTTTGCTCATGGCTTAAGCTGAAAGAGATGTGGTGTTGTTAAAAGGAGGAGGAGTTCAAATTAACAATGAGAAAGTGAATCCCTGGAGGGCAAAACACCCACAAGTCTGTCTACATTTGGCCTACATACTGCCCGTTACAGCCTTCCCCACACCAGGCTTTTCTCCTGCGCCGGTGCTGCAGGATCTTACTATCAGTTCCTCCTGGGGATCCAGAAACAGTGCTGCAGCAGGGCAGCAGCCATGTGATAACTGGGACTTGTGTCTATGAGGGCTACGGCACGTATGCACAGAGAGATCTGAACCAAACCCATAAAGATACAATGAAAACCCTCCATCATCATGCTGCACACACCCCTCCCTCCCCGTGAGTGAGAGGAAGTCAAAGCAGGGGAAATAAGGTGTAAAAACACATAAGAGCACATGCACCTCGTACCATCTCTAAAAGCAGAAAGGTCTTCTTTTCATAGAGGGTTAATGGGAAGAGATTGCAGGCTACATGAACGAGGGAGTAACCTTATAAAGAGGGGTCAGAGGCATATATGAGGACATACAACGTGCCCTTGTGCTGCACACACGAGTAAGAAAGAAAGAAAGAAGATATGTAAGAAGGAGGAAAAGCCGTGGTTAGACAGATAGAGACAGATCAGCTCTTGAGAAAGCAAATGTAGAAAAGGTGAAAGGATGTGAATGGGTAGGTCTTGTTTGAACCAAAAGAAAAGCTACACAAATGTTGATTTGGGCATCTCTGGTGTGTATAAACACAAAGTCTAGCAAGAAAACCTTTAGGGGTTAAAGCGAGTGTGCAGCAAGTGCTAACACGCAGCGTAACAGCAGCGCATGTATCGAAGAGCCATAAAGTCAGTGAACTGACTCAGTAATGTCAGTTACACAACAACATCAAGCTTACGTTTGCTAAGAATAGCCATTAAAAGTTACTGGTCGTACCAGACCAAGTGAGGCTGTGGCAGCAAAACCCCAGAGATGAGTGAATTAAGAAAGGGTGTGTTTGATTTCTTATGAATCATTTCTCATGTGTCAATTTTTCATTCAAAAATGACATAGTGTGGCTTTAATACACCATCGTTCTCCATCTTTAGGTCATTTTATTAGCAACCTTTTCATGGTAAGTCCATTCTTTTTTTGCCTCACATTTGGGAAGCTGAAACCAGAAAGTCTTTGGCATTTTTGCTCAATAAACTGCCCTAAATGAAACAAACTCAGCTGACTAACCGATGAATCAATGAATCATTGTTTATTCATTTTAATATTTCTATCCCGGCTAAATTAAAATGAAATCCTACTTCTCTGCGATTGTCCTGCGTAGGACATCAAACCCCACCCAGACCTGTCTGCAGGATGAGCAGGTTGCTCTACAGGCAATGTACACAGCACTACAGTATACAATTAAAGGCTGTGCATGTCTTTGCAGCCTCATGCCTTCATTCCGAAAGGATATTCAACAAGCTCACATAGAAGCCATAGAAGAGGCCTCTGTGTGGTAACAGCAGTCCTGGGATCAGAGCTATGGCAACAGACCTCCAAATAGTGCAGCTCCCATCGCCTTTATGAGGGAATTTGTACAAGTGTGTTTTCGTATTTCATGTGTTTTGGTTTGAGGTTCATCTAATGCAAACAAAAGAATAAGTTCTTATTCCAGCCCTCCCATTCCCCCATGGACCAATCAAGGAGATGAGCAGATGTTTGATGGTACTGTGTTTTAATAAGTGATCAAGCTCACTGACTCTGCATTCAAGAATTTGAACTTGAAAGCTTGGACAAACTCATTTGTAGCCACACTTTTAAACATATTTTTTTCCAAATAAAAACAAAACACACTAACTTCCATAATCAATTAGATTTCAACACAACAAATACTGTGTTAGTGGTGAAAGCTTTTTTTGAAACTTGAACTTTGAAATGTAGTTAGGTACAGGAGAAAACAAACAGTAGCACGTTGACTTGACAAGGAAATGTATATCCACTTTGATCCTCATCTGCTTCTGCAATAATCAAATCTGAATATCACCTAAATAAAAGAAGGTGCAGAAGAGACCTGAAATGATTCACTTAATCTATCAGTTGAGAGACAGAACATTTATTTTAAACTATTTTGAGTAATTTTTCACACAAAAATGCCAGCTGAAGTTGTCAGCTTCCTCAATGAAAGGACTTTTTAAATCACTGTAAACTGAACATCTTTGGGTTTTGGACAGAACATGATATCTGAAGATGTCACCTTGGACTGTAGGAAACTGGGAAGTACATCATTCCCTGTTTTCTCTTATTTAATTGACAAAAACTGTGAATTAATAATGAAAATTGTTAGTCGCAGCCCTATAACAGAATAATCCAACAACAGGCCGTTTAAAAAAAATCCAAAACCAGACTGGCTCCTATCAGACAATAAATCAAAGCCTTTGCTGTCGCCTTTGTCAGTTAGAAAGGACAAGGACAGAGTGGACACCTATCAATAGAAAATACACTAAATCAATACCTTCTTCACAGTACTGATCAATGGGAGTCTATAAAGTCAGGAAATGGCATTCACTTTCCTCTAGAGGTGTTTCATCAAAGTGAAGTTTACGTGACCTTATCGGATTTTTCATCCCTTATGGAAGGCATATCACTGTTATTATATTTCTGACACTGAGCCACGGCTGCTGCTGTAAAGCAGTGTCTCACCTTTGAGCAGGGGCAGTGGGGTGAGCTCCACCTGGGAGCTCTGGTAGCGGAACTGGGACGAGCTGTGGGACCTCCTCTGCCGGGCTCTGCGCATCGACCTCCGCGGGAAGCCGTCCACCTTCTCCGCGGACGGCACCGAGAAGCTGGTGGTCGGCGAGGACGGGCTGGACGGAGGCAGCTTGGTCGTCTCCATGATGGCTGTAGACGGCGGGTGGTGATGCGGTGGTGGTGCGTGTGTGCGTGCGTGCGTGCGTGCGTGGCTTTACGCGTGTGAGTGCGCAAAAGAGGTGCTTGAGAGGATGTATGGGTGAATGGAGGAGAGGATGGAGGAGTGGGTGGCTTTCTGAATCACAAATGATCAGTTGATCCGAATGAATAGAGGCTGCGGGGTGGTGGAGGAGGAGAAGGTGGACGAGGGGGAGGAGGGAGGAGGAGAGGGGTGAGAGATAAAGGGGGGGAGAAGGTGCAGAGGCGGAGGAGAGGTGAGGAGAGATATTTTCTGGATGTCCAGTCCCGAGCTGTGCGCCTCGCGGTCTCTATCAGAGCCGGGCCGGAAGCAGCAGCAGCATCAGCAGCATCCCTGAATCTTCCGGGGTTTATCACGCACAGATGAAAAGTCGCTTGTGTATCATCCCCGTGGAGGAGTAGCCTGTGCAGCTACCAGATGATGCTCAGACAGGCGCGTCTCCTCGCACACACACACACACACACACTCTCTCTCTCTC
Source organism: Nannoperca obscura (assembly GCA_036024295.1). Lineage (NCBI taxonomy): Eukaryota > Metazoa > Chordata > Actinopteri > Centrarchiformes > Percichthyidae > Nannoperca > Nannoperca obscura. Next base: position 6,869 of record JAVQJL010021138.1, on the reverse strand, counting down.
TCTCTCTCACACACACACACACACACTCACACACACACACTCGCACACGCCTCTCTGCTGCTGCTGTATTGGCGTCACTCTCACACACACACACACACACACACACACACTAAGTCATCGGCCTAAATTTGGATAGGCTGTTTAGTTCTATTATTGATCACACAGCTCCTTATGCAAAGAAACTGCAATCAAGCACCGATTAACCTCGTCCTGTTTATCCAGATCAAAAACAAACAAACGGACTCCGGGTCAGTTTATAGCTTATTCTCCTCGAGGATGCTCCTTATCAATAAAATCAGTGATCGGTCCTGGCGGTGGATGATGATATCATAAAATCATCAATCTGGGCCCACCTCGGCTGCCGCATCACTGTTGTCCTTCTCGCTCGTTTTTAACGGATCCTCTTTCGACCGTTAAAACGGCCGCACCTGCTTATTCTTTTTCTTTTTTCTTTCTCAGACGTGGATAACGTTGTTCTCGCCGCGGTTCTTAGCCCCTCCACACAGCCTCCTCCTCCTGCCGTCCTGCGACCGTATCAGGGCGGGGAAACAAACGCTCTGTCACCGCGCCGACATGTGCAGGTCCTCCGCCAGCGGCCGATGCAACAGCGAAGCCCCGCCGCTGCGCTCCGTGCGTCTCTGCACCTCCGCGCGGGGAGAGGAGAACCGAATCGGGAAAAATGAAAGAAAGGCTCGGCTCCTCCTGGCAGCAGCAGCCCGGAGGGAAGAAAGACTGAAGGCCCGTGTTATACAATGGTAGTCTACCCCGTCTGTGTCTGTCAGACTGACGTGTTTCGCTGCTGTCCCCCTTCTCGGATCCCGTTATCCGGTCGTCCTACAGCGCCTCCGCGAGCTGCGTCAACAAGCACGCGGTGAGTCTGGGATACAGCGGAAATGAGGCGCGCTGTCTTTCACAATTAAACACTGGCGAAAACACAAGCGTGCGGTGATTATGGAAATGGATTTACTACGTGATACAGTATTTCCACCAGCAGAGAATGTGGATTCAAAATGACAAATCCAGTTAGTAAGCACTCTGTCCAGGGAACTTTGGATTTTCTCTCTCATTCCTCCTCTTTAAGCTCAGAGCATCCCCATATAGGGGGCCTGCAGTGTGAGATTTACTGAGGTACTGGCTTGCATTTAGACATCTCAAGAAAGGAGGTGGAACACTTCAAACACGAGATGCATTGAAATGCTGGTTTCTAAATCCCAACGGAAAAGACTGCACTGGAGGTATGAGCGTGCAGCTGTGATCCTTTGGTTTATCAGCATGCGTAAACCCATTTCTGTTGACTCAAAGCAGAGAAAGGTTTGTTTCTTAATTATTTCTCTGGGCAAAAGAACATTAGACTGAGCCGTGAGAGAACAGAGAAGCCTGTTCTCTCATATAGGCCTGCTGGATTTGCATTCATTCATTCATTCTAAAGTGGGTCAAAAGGCTTGTTGGAGTGATAAAATAACACGCCTGGATCTTACATGCATATCCTAGAATATGCATATCCTCCAGAGTAAAGTTTTGGTCCGTGCCACGCGTTGCCAGGCTGTTTTGTGAAAAACATTTACAAGGCAAGTGCCCGGGTAAAGGTTTTATTTTGAAAGCCGTGACCGGATGCTCCCCTATCTCACTGCGACGGTCTTGCCACTGGTTCTTCAGCTTAAAGGTGGTGCAAGGAGAGAGAGGAAGGCTCCTCACTGCGGATGACGCTATAGGATGGATTTATTTAATTATTTGTCCTTATTTATGTGCCATGGCTTCTGCCTCCTGATCCCGGTTCATTATAAACAGATGCGTCATTAGTGCCTCGCGCTTCTGTGCCAAAGCTCTGGCTGCGGTTTCACCCTCATATGAAATATTCGCTCCTTTTCTCCGGCAGCGCACCGCTTTGACGCCTCTGTCTGACTCCCCGCCGCCCCCACTCCTCCCGCACTCCTCCCCTTTCCTTTCCCCCTTTTCCTCGCTTCTTTTTTGAGGTGAGCGCGCGTGCGTGTGTGTTGCTTGTGCGTGTACGCGGGGCTGTAGTTGGCTTTAAGGATCAAGTCCCATCCATTGTTCTTCTTTGCACTAAGGCACTTGTTCTCTCTCTCTCTCTCTGTCTCTTTCTCTCTCACACACACACACACACGCACACACACACACACGCGCGCCCGCAATTATCCACGCGCTTTCGTCTCCCTCTCAAAGTCACACCTTGGCTGGCAGACAGTGAGTTCTGGTGTGTTTGCGCCAGCAGACCCGAACCCAGTTTACTGCTCTTCTCACCATAAACACACTACATGCTGATAATCTTATATCCAATAACAAGGGCGTGCGTTATACCACGCGCCTGCGCCCCTTTCTCTCCTCCTGTGTTCCTCTTCCTCCTCCTCCGTGTTGTGTCGCAGATGAGCTCAGCCGGTTGCTTTCTGAGAAAAAACACCGGGGGGACCAGCAGGCCGGTAAGTGCCTGGGAGCGCAGCGATCACCAGAGGCTGTTAATGTTGGTCTGTTAAAGACAAGGACACGTAGAGACACTGGTTAACTCTATTATTGTATTGTACTCTATAACTACCCTGGTGATATTTGTCTAAATACTAGTAGTCTATTAACAAGACTTAACGGTCTGTAAAGTGTCATATTCAACTTCAAGAAGACTTATATCTATAAGATATAAAAAATTGAACAAACGTGAATTAAACACATTTTCATAAAATGCTTTTATTTGTATTGAACTTTTCAATTGCAAACAATACATCATAAATATATTAATCTAATGTATGATACATACAAAATGGCCCCTATCTACAGATATAGTGTATATAACAGAAAAATCTAGGCCTACATAAATCATCCTCTGAAAAAACAAAATAGTCATTTTGATCAAATCATTGTGCTGAAGCCCAGATACGTTCTCCTCAAATACAATAAGCTATTGTTCTCATAGGTTGTGACCCACAGGGGTGTTCGTGGACCATTAGGTCTGTGTCTGACTTGATGACCCCGCCACCATCCTCATGCCTAACGAAGCTGTTCCTAACTAATCACCATATCCTGCTGTTTACTGCTTCTTCTCACAGACCAGTGGAGGCCTGCCGTCAGTGCACTGCATGTTAAAACAACTTAGTGTGTAAAACGCACTGGTGGAACTTTACTACTACTTTTACTTTACTATAAAACAATCCAAAAATATGGGATGACACGCAGACATTTGGCTGGTTTTTGGTATTGTAGTCTCTGCAAATGAAGGTCTTGACCCATTCGGAATATGCATTTTTATACATAAATAATACAGATACCCACACTATTTACCATTTTGCCTGGGTTGTAATCCTAAAGCCTAAAGCCTAAATTAACAACAAATCATAAAAAAGCATAATTACAGTAAGTAGAACTTTTGTAATTCTATTATTGAAGAACTAAAGAGATAAATTAACTTTATCATAGGAGATGTAGAAAACAATATATCGTACTATATATCGTATAGTCTAAAAACAAAACAAACAATCAGCAAATTGACTTCTTTTCTTGGATTCAGATATTGCAATACATAAATAAATTATCAGTAGCAGCAAAATAAGTGAGACAGTGTGAGGGAAGAGCGCGTTTGGTAAAAAGGAAAGGAAAAAAATTACGAAAAAAGATTCCTCGAATTAAATCATGATGACTGTAATGTACCACCAGGCGGCAGGTGTGGTTGACTTTGGCAAATCGTAGGGTCACACTGCCGCTACAGGCAAGGATGGAAAATTCTCTTAATGATATTTCCTTGAAGTTGCAAGGAAGTGAGAACTCCACCCTATCTAAAATTACATGTGAATGTTTCGAAACTTTTTTAATGTCTCATCTCAGGATTAAGCAAGAGATAACACTTCTATTTATTCAAACGTGAAACAACTGAACGCTGCTGGATATTATTTCATAGTTAGGTCACAAGTAGCACATTTACTGTACAGAGGGTCTTTAGATTTCAGCAGCTGTAGGAGTTAAAAAACTATCTGACTCCGGGCTCTAGAGTATCCTTTTAAGAAGCAAAAGGCTGAATATGAACAGCTCAGACATCTCAACTGTGATATGGTAGCACTTGAGTTTGAATGGCATTGGTCCAACCTGGTTATAAAAATTCAAAGACTTTGATTAAACTGCTTAAAATATGAAAACACAAAAATGTAATGTCCATTTGGACAAAAGGAAACTGGTCTTCCCTTGCTATGTGGCATGTAGTGCTACTGGTTACTAGTCCCACTTACTGTAGTATCCAATCATTGACCTCCAGGAGCTCAGAAAGGGACTGATCCCCCAGAGGTGGCAGAAGAGGAGGTTGAGAGAGAGGTCCATCAAAGCTGTTGGACCTAGTCTGAGACACATTAAGGGGACTCGGGACAGTGAGCAGTGAAAGCAGGGAGGTGGGTGTAACGTGTCGACTATAACTCGGCTTTAAGGCAAAAGCAGAGGCAGGAGGCGGCTCCGGGTTTGATCGACGGGACACTGAGAGGGAGTGCAGAGCTGGGTCTTGAAGAGTTGATGGTAAAAGAGAACACGGTTGACTCGGATTTATCGGGTTTCCACTGAACTGACCTGGATCAAGCTGGGGCACATTCATGGGACAAGCTTGCACCACTGTACCTGCATTCTCTGCCGCTAAATGGGAGTAAAGGGGCACAGCAGTAGACAAAGAGTTTGGTTTCATTAGAAAGGCATCCAGTGCATCAGAATAGGAAAAACATGCATTTGCTCCCAGTGAAGAACTTTTATGGATGGTGTCCTGCACATATTGAGGTGCAGCAGCTGTGGTTAGAGAGCTGCAGAGTACAGGGTTTGCCACACGGCTGGTGCAGACAGGTGTAGCATTTGTCGACCCTGTTGTGATTAGAGGAAGAGGGTCTTCACTAAACAAAGAGTGAGGAGCCGGGGCTGTAGAGGCAGAATAAGGAACAGTTACACAGCTGGAGGAAGTGAACAGTCCAGCAGACGAGCCGCTACATGAGGCTAATGTTGTAGTTGTTGCTGCAGGAGTTGAAGAGGAGAAATGAGTGCTTCCAACACAGTCATGCGTTTGAAGACCCAGGGTGGAGGTTATGGAGGTAGAGAGTGACGGTGAAGCAGCCAAAGCGCAGCTTGAGGCCTGGGGAGGTTTTCCGAGAGGGCTCGAGCCGGTCTGACGGTCGGCCGAGGGGGAAACCAAGCTGGATGAGGAGGCTCTGAGGCAGCAGGCGGGCTTGTGGCGCTCCAGAGCCGTCTCATAGAGGCGGAGCTCTTTTTTCAGAGAGGCAATCTCCTTTTGAAGGGCTGAATTTGATCGCTCCAGACCCTGGAGCTCCTAAGGAGAATGGGGGAAGAGGATGAAGGAAAGGCGATAAGGAGATAAATTACAAATAGTTCATGTCAAGTTGAGTCGGGTTTATCTGTATTATCCCTAAGAGTAGCACTTATCAGCCATAAAAACTGATTAAAGACATACATCAAACAACACATAATAAACACAAGCACATCCCACCCACACAGTAAAACACAAGGCCCGATTTGTGCTGTGATGAAACACTACAGCCAAGCAATACTAACGACACGTCTCGAGTGCTGTAGTAGAAAGCACAAAAGCCGTAGAGCGGAATCTCGAAGGTGAAGTTAAGTGACAGTACTGCAAGTCCAGCGTGGCAGAAAGGGCAAACAAGTGATTCCCTGCTGATTAATGCAGAGTGGATACTTTTAATTTGAAAAATAAAGAATCCAAATTTGGCTTGAAACCCCTCAAATTAAACCTGCTTTTATTAAGAGTTTCTAGAGATGTTTTCTTCTGGTTTATCAATCAGCTAAACTTTTTCTTTTATGGGCTCATTAAGTGTCAGTGCAGTCTGAGAACACAGCATGATGCTCAGCAGACAAGTGTTTCCCTTCAGTGAGATTCTACTACATTCTTCTTGAAGTCACATCCACAGTCAGAGTAACATTACTATGCAGTTTTGCGTCATGTGCGCTGACCCTTTAAACCATGAACTGCTGACACCGACACTGTATTTTTTGTAAGTCATACTGATTTGTGGCTCCTTCAAAATGAGCATAAAGGACACAGAGAGCAGAACAGAAATAGGAGAAAGAGAAAGTGAAAGTTTGGACTTCCACACAAAAGACTCACGCACACACACACCCATTCACAAATCAGGAAAACACACACTTAACCGGTTGTAACAGGTAGGACAAGAGAAAAGAAAAGTGAACTAACTGAGTAAAAGACAAACGTCTTCAAGCATGAGATTAGGGGCAGCACAGTCAGCTACAGGTTTCGATTTCAGATCATCATAACGAGGGTAATATAATACATTTCATGCGCATGTGTACCGATGCATATTCATGTCCTGAAAGCAGTAAATGATTTCAACCTTTGGTATGTTCATTATAAACAAAACAACAATAAGATTATTGACAGCACTGATGAACAAATGATTTGTTTCTCTCCCAATTGCTGCACAGAAACCTGAGAGAGACAGAGAGAGAGAGAGGTGGATGAAGATATACCACACATGCTAAATATGAAACTACAGCCAGGAGACGGTTAGCTCAGCTTAGACTAAAGACTGAAAACAGATTAAACTAGCGAGATATAATGTGCAGGTCGTGGATTTTGTTACCTTTGGATGGGACCAGGCTAGCTGTTCCCTCCTGTTTCCAGTGCTTATGCTAAGCTAAGCTAGCGAAAATACCCATGAATAGCTTTCAGTAGTGGATATTATGAAGTTTCCGAGTCAGCACTTCTTTTGCTTTTTTAGTCCATTTAATCAGAAATGTGACTCAGTTCTTCAGAAAACCCATAATGTGTGTGTGTGTGTGTGTGTGTGTGTGTGTGTGTGTGTGTGTGTGTGTGTGTGTGTGTGTGTGTGTGTGTGTGTGTGTGTGTG
>JAVQJL010021132.1:0-40825 GCA_036024295.1 Nannoperca obscura | reverse complement strand
TATATGGGATATCCATAAAGATACCTAGACACTCAACATATGAAATGCAATTGCAGAATGCAGTCCTGATTTGCAGGACATATTAATCGTTTTTGGTGCAAGCCGGAAAAAAGCCCTTGAATTGTTTGTCAGACACAAAAAGTATGTGATAAAAAAACAAAACAAAATGTTAAATTAGACTTATAAGTTTGTTCTTGCTCTTGCGTGAAAATATGGCACAAGCTGCATTCCATTCATAAAATAATTACTGTACTATCATGCCGCTATTCTCAATATTGTGGCACATTTGCTACAATTGTTTGCATTTTCTGAATTCATTTATATTCTGGGAGCCAGATGGGAAGCTTTGGCGAGCTGGATGTGGTCCACGGGCCGCCAGCTGATGAACCCTACTGTGTGATGTGTGGTCCTACATTAAGATATTTTTTCACACCAGAACAAAATCATGCAATTTTAACGAACAAGTTTGACATTTTAAAAAACAAGGTTACTCACTTTTTTGCAGAGGGTTACATGAGAAGATCAATACCACTTTCAAGTCTGTCCATTAAATATTTAGCCACAGCCAGATATCTTAGCTTAGCATAAACACTGGAAACTGCTTAATTTTTCCATTAAAAAAAAAACTACAATTTCTGTTGTTAAAACAACAATTATAACCATATTAGATCAAATTGAACTAGAGGAGACTTCAGGAAGTTTGTTGTCCTGGTTAAGAACTAGTCAACAAAAGGTTTTTACGCTACCTGATTTTCATTTCTGAATGTATGCTATACAGTTTGGATGTATCTATATATCTAATACAGAATTATTTTTATATTCTTTTCAATGAGTTTGTTTGTTTACGTCTTTCCTTCTTGACAACAAATCACGCCACTCTGCGTTCTTTGCTGCAATTGAATCTCCTCTATTGACAGTAAAACAGATCAGAACACATGAAGCCATTGCTAAATTGTAGCTTTGTTTTTGGTTCGTCCTTAGTTACTTTTCTTATGCATGGATTTTCAAGATTGAGTGGCTGCTGTACATCTCCATGTCAAAGACAGAGAGACTTTCATGTAAGGCCATTTCTTTTCTTTGTTTGATTCTACTGTCACTTCTAAGAAACTGCATTGCTGTTTCCTTGAAAGAGAACTGCTTTAATGGTTTATTTGGTGTTCAGATAAATTCAGCTCACATTGGGCTCATGTTTCTGAATGAACTAGGCAATCAAGGTGCAAGTTTGTTTGAACCACTCATGGCATACTGGATCTTAATGCATCTTTAGAGTTGTTTCATTGTATAACCCATCTAATCAGTCAATAAATCTTCTGAATGTGTTGTCAAATAGAGCTCTCTTTTGTGTCAGGTGCAGACGGGCTGATGGGCATCTACCTCTTCATGATTGGTGCGTACGATCTGAAGTTTCGCGGCGAGTACAACCGTCACGCTCAGGCCTGGATGGACAGCAGTCAGTGTCAGGTCATTGGCTCTTTGGCCATGCTGTCCACTGAGGTATCGGTCCTTCTCCTCACTTACCTCACCCTGGAGAAGTACATCTGCATTGTCTACCCATTCCAGTACTTGACGCCTGGCTGGCGACGAACTGTCACCATCCTTTTTGGGATATGGATGTTTGGCTTTATTATTGCCTTCCTGCCGCTGTCCTTTAAGGGGCTATTTCGAAACTTCTACGGCACCAATGGAGTTTGCTTCCCACTGCACTCCGAGCAGCCAGAGACACTTTGGGCTCATGTTTACTCCATCGTCATATTCCTGGGTAGGGATTTGTTCTTACAATAGTCCTTTGAGCTTTTTTGTTGTTGTTTTCTTTATTCGCTTACTCTTTAAAGCTAATTAGAAATTATTAGTTAGTGTCATTATTTAGTGAGTGTGTTTGTATTTTTTTGCATTTGGATGCTAAGCTTTGTCATAATTAGACATCCATAGTGCAAATATGAGCTATTGCAGTTGTATGGCAATCCAGAAACTAACCAAATATCTTTCTGCAGGTCTGAACTTGGTGGCATTTCTCATCATTGTCTTAGCCTATGCAAGCATGTTTTATAACATCCAGAGAACAGGGACTCAGACCACTAAATACAGCAACCACATCAAGAAAGAGGTGACCATCGCCAAAAGGTTCTTCTCCATCGTCATTACTGACTCCCTTTGCTGGATCCCCATTTTCATCCTCAAGATCCTGTCACTGCTGCAGGTGGAGATTCCTGGTAAAAATTTAAAGGAATACATTTTGAGTATCATATCAGCGGGTTTGCAGTGTGGCTGTGAAAAGTTTGTAGAATGCTCTTTTGCGCAGGATCAGCAGCTGTAGAATCCACAGCCACTGTATTCAACAGTCACCAACATTTACATCAGAAAATAAGTATCAAAATGGGCCTAGTAACAGCTACTGTAGCAAAATCCACTTCTCCACTTTTCAGTCATATGCTTAACATGTTCCAAATTATTGTTGCATTGTCAATAAATCACCAAATTTGCCACTTTTGGCTTAACAAAAGAGACATTTTGGTGGAGTATTGCAGTTTCAGTGTGTTATCAAATACCTGAGAATCATTCCCAAATGAGTGTGAAGTGTGTGGAGTGGAAGTGTTGTGCACAATCTGTTACTTCAATATGCTTGTGAACTGTGGCTCCCTAATAAGGTCCCCTGTAGGGCTAAAAGGGATTTTTATTTATTATATTAATTACTTTTTTAAAGGGCTTTTATGTATTTTCTGAACTCATGTTGAACTTAATAATCTTTGAACTTGAACTTTAACTTAATACAGACCATATACCAGCTCTGTTTTACTTCTTTCTCTGTGTATTTTCTCTCTCTGCAGGTACCATCAGCTCCTGGGTTGTCATATTTATTCTCCCCATCAACAGCGCCCTTAACCCCATCCTTTACACACTGACCACACGGCCTTTCAAAGAGACCATTCTTCGGGTATGGGCTAATTACAGGCAAAAGAAGCCACTGCTCAGCGGTCACCCAGCTCATCATCCGTCCCTCACCTGGCAGGAAATGTGGCCCCTGCAGGAGAACAGCCACGGCCTCACCACGGGGCACCCACTGGAAATGACAGGCACACTAGCCAATCTCACCCCTGTGGAAAATACCAACGAGGGATACAGTGACATCCCCACGTGCACACAGCAGCAACAGAAGCAACCTACATTGCTGTCAGTATGCCCACAGAAAAAAACAATGTCGCACATGCTCACACCCACACACACGTGCACACAAAAGAATGAACTAATCTAGGTGTCAAACTGCAGATCAACTGTACATGGATCTGTTTGTAATGCCACCAGTCACAACAAAATAAATGTGCATCCGGTTCATTCATCTCTACAAAGAGTGTTTAACCTGTAAAAATACACTAATTTGTGCCCAAATTGTCCCTTTGTGTTTAAAACCATTATGATTCATTCGAGTGTGCATGTCTTGCCCAAGCAGCAGTCATCACAGCAATGGGTAAAGCCAGTGCAGAATTCCCTTATGCGGCTGTACAGTTCCTCTAATGAAGACTGCATGCTCGCTCCAGAAGGATAATCTGTCAATACAGGGCTGAAGTCATGCCCCATTTATGGTTTGGCTTTTGTTCAACTAGCTTTCATTGCTCAGAATTATTTCTCACAGAGGGATTCTTTCATTGTCATTTCTGAAAGCTGGAACATGATACTGAAGTATTCTGTCCATATTCTGCCCAAATATAAATTTACTACTATACTGGCAAATACAATTTGGAAGACTTATAATTTTGAACAGACACTTTTGCATGACCTCCGGGCCATAAAACATGACCCGCCCGGACTCAGGGATGACATTAAGGGAATGCTAAGTGACAATTGCCCAATTTACAACAGGCCTGTAGTAAACTAGTCTAATACTCCCACATTCCAGCATATGGGCTGAAGATTCAACACTCTGAACTCTTGACACAAGAAGAATTTAATGTATATTAGTGAATATGTTTAACTAACCCTCTGAAAGGTACTGAAGTTTAACATGTTTAACATGCTGATCTTGATGCAGGTCAAATGGAAACTGAACTAACAGGAATTGTTTACACCATTAATGCAGATAAAGATACAGATGAGATGTCTGGTTTTTGTTTAATAGCCAATGAAACAGGAAATGTGAATTTACATTTACTTAACAAAATAAATGATCATAGCTTGTAATAAAATAAGATACAGGTTAAAATACCTGATACAATCTCTGAGTGCAGATGTGTTTGTGTGGGGGTTAGCCCTTGAATTCATCTCCACCCTCCTCTTCTACATTCCTTTAAAAGAGACCTGTAGTGATTCTATTTTATTGATTTCATTTTCTATACCAATGGAGATGTAGATATACATATAGAGGTCTATGAGCATGGGTTACATTTATGTGTCACTGAGTTGATAACCAAGAATCGGACCCCTGGTTTATATTGAGTGTACTGTGATTTACAAATTAATTCACTGTGCATATAGATATTCATATGCATATATATACAAACATCTATCGTAAATATGTTTGTGTGTTGTTATAATAACATGTTGTGTACAACTGCCATTTAAACCTGGTTTAACACTGTGACTGTCTATAAGGTGTTTGGTATTGCTCTGCAGCAGAGAATGCCACGCTATTAAATATAGAAGCATTAGATGTAAATTCTTTAGAAAAAGAATTGGAACAAATAAATTACTTAAAATAGAATAGATCTAGGGTGGGTGGAGTAAAGTTTTGCACTGTTGACATCGGACATCGCCGCCCCTTTTACTGAAGACAAAAACAAAAAGACAACCTGAGATCACTCGACTCATGTTGAGTTCAGGTGAACTAATGACAGCTGTGCAGTTAAAGTGCCGAGAATTGCATTCCTGTCGCGAGACCGCGCACAGCTAAAGGGGAATTAGTATTTGATAAAACTGTATTGAATTTATCATGATTCAATACAATCAGAATCGTAAAGCGTTTCACTCTGCTTCCTAATAACCTCTCAGCTGCTGAACGATGCATTAAGGTGATGTTACTGTTCAAATCTAAGTTTAACCCACTTAGTGGTTTCTTGTGTTTATAAGAAATTACACTGCTTTCAAGATTATTATTCACTGCATCATTCTGTATAAACTGGTCCTCTTTTTGTGCATTAATTGTCTTTTATTCATAATCTCATTTATGAATGTATTAATTGCTCTTTGCTGTATTCATTGGATTTATTTATTCATTCATTTGTATGTTTAGTAGTTATAGTGGTGTGTTTAGTTATAAGTTTAATAAACCTTTTATTTATAAAGAACTTGATTACTATGTGCTTTGTGTGTATAAGTATTATGGTCACCATCTCCCTCATTCCAGATTAATTATAGTTGAGCCCTCCACCCAGGATGATGTCAGTGGACCACATTTCCAAATGGAGTCAGGAGCTTACTATTCTGTGTCTAGATATCATTGTTGTCTGAGATTACTGTTAAATCAATACAAAGAGGCCCAGTAGAGGAGTCCCCTAGGGACTACTTTACCAAACACAAAAGCCAGATTGTTGATTGTTTGGCCATTAATCAGGTGTTTTGTCCACCCTAACTGCACAGCAAAAAACTGCTGATTTTCAGAAATTTGGCCTGATTCAGTGTCAGGGGCCAGTTTTTAGTGATCTGAAACTTATGGTTCTGGTGCACAATGGAGTAAGTGTATGTTTAATGGCTTACACTTTAGACAAGCCATTTATTTTCCTTTGTTAAAATAGAGCAGTGACTCAGATGTATATTTCACTCTGCTGCTCTTTGCTGTGTCTTCTTGTCTCCCATGTAGATTCTGGCTGAGCTAAGCTACTATGGGCACCAAAATAATGACAGTTGTCTCGGGTGAATGATTCCAATTAGATTATTAAAACAGAAGTTGCAGTGGGTTGCATGCATTGGGATCCAGTATTGCACTGCATATCTATCTGGATAACAACTGAAAAATATGACTATGGCTTTTCATCTGGTTAAAAACAAGATGTGTTCGACATAAAAAATAACAATTGGATGACATGAACGTAATGTGTGATTGTATTCATTTTTGTTTAAATTGGGATATTTTCCTACTGTGTTACATTTAGACATTGGTGTGACTCAACATTTTTGAGAGAACCAAAATTCATTAACATATTAAGGCAGAAACAGTGATTCATTTGGTCTAACATATGTTGATGGAAATGATATAGCCAGAGTGTAAAATATCAAAGTCTGTCAGTAACAGCTTCAGTTTATGAATCAACAAACTCTGTGGAAGCTTTCCCTTTTAGTCTTCAAATTACCTTCTGATTAAATTATTGGCAACATTACTTATTACTTATTATCTTTATAAGAGTCTAGAAACAAGGACATTTGCTGATTTTGTAATTTAATCAACCAAGATAATTTGGTGTTTGACTATTAAACATTTTACTCTACACGGTATGACATGTTCATATGTGTAAAACCACTAAGACGCACTGCTTCCTGTAGTTGGTTGAGTGTATATCCAAAGCATGGTTGCTGTGTTTCATATTCCTAAATAAAGCAATGTAACAGGATAAAACATTTTCATATTTCAACTTGAGTTAAGTGCAACTATCTTCTGAGAATTCCTGTTATTTTAGTCGTTTGGGGGAGTATTTCCAGAAGCATGAAGGGCTGTAAAGATGTGCACTTAGGTGTAGGGTCGCAGTCTATGGGATGTATGGGAATGAATCTTGATTGATGTGAGTATTCAATGGGTGTTCTATGTCAGGCACATAGCTGATGTAGGGACGTTTCTTGGTGGCAGTGACAAGGGTTTGTTAGACTACAGAGAATGTGTGAAGCATATAAACACATGTATTTCTTTTGCTTTGAGGCACCACAGATTATTATTCCATATGCAGTATGTGCCAAGGCTTAGTTTATTCATTCAACAATGAAATTGATGTTATCAGGGTCCACAAGTGGGTCTATGATGCACTATGGATTTGAAGTGATAATCCATGGGTTTATATTCATACATTTTGCTGCCATCACTTGAAAGTAGTGATTCAGCCTAGTTGCAATTACTGATGAAGAGTAGCCTCATTCATGTGAAAATCCTCTTGAAACAGTGTGTTCCATGCTTCCAGCAACCGTTGGGGAAGAAAACAATGGAAAAACTGGGTAATTAGTATGAGCAGAGATCACCAACGTGACTTAATGAACATAGAAAAGGGCAGAAGCTCAAACGACATAAGCAGAAGAATTACACAACAATAACACTCAGTGTCACTGTCGCAAAGCTCCTTAAACCAGCCAGTATCATCCTGATGCAGAAGCACAGTGACAGCAGCTCCAATTGAAATGCTGCCATCTGCAAAAACAATACCACCTACACCCTGCAGGCAATATGGAATTTTTCAAATTAGTTTTAAGCCATGCTAGACAACCTTAACATCGTCAAGCTTTATGGTACGCTCATCAGTCACGGTTGGGTCAGCCTGGTGGACATCAGCCTTTATGACTACCGTTAGCATGTAAAACACGAGAGATGCCTCTAGAGGACATCAGAACCATCATCCAACAAGTATAGCACCAGCTAGAAACTAAAAGCTGTGCCAGTTATGAACTGTGGTCTGCCCTGACCGTGTACTTATCTCTATCTTATTTCATAGTTTAAGATTTGAGAAGTATATATATATATCCTCATTTACATATACCAGCCTGTTATTTTTAGATAGATTTCTTTTCCTGAGATAACAAGTTATTTAACCCACTTTCATAAGAAAACGAATCATCAATATAAGGAGATTTCAGCTTCCATTCATGTTAAATCTGTTTATAAAAATGGGTATTTGGTTCTTTTTTCCTTTTTGACGATTGATTCATGACAGCCGCATTATTAATATCCAGAAACCTCACATAGGCTATAGGCAACAACATGTGAGCAAGTAGCAATTAAATGAGGGTGACCTAATGTCTTGGTTCAAAGATAGTGTAGGGATGTAATGCTCCAGACCCCCGCTGACAATCTTTTTACCGCCAGTTGCATAAACGTATTTATTTGTTGTTGTTTTAATTTTTACTGGCTAAGGTGGAAATGTAACTCTGTCCACTCTATAATACAGGAAGTGGCGGTAATGCACCTTTTACGCTGGTAGCCACCCGCCATAAAACGGAATAAGACGAAGAAGAGTTACATGAGCGCCGCCGCAGCAGCGCAGCAGCGCAGCTTTTGACGCTCTCAAACGTCTGTGTTATGAGACGTATTTTGTGTTTTGGCTCAACATTTGTTTGACTGCTGGGACACACGCAAGATTTGCACTGGCAGTGAAGTGAGGACAACACGGCTTCGATCGGCTTATTTTAAAAAGAAAACCCGCTGTCCGCTAGTGAGCTTACACTAGCTGACACATAATGTTCCCAGTTAGCAGATATTCAAGTAAAGGTACGTCAGCTAATGGCTTGCTACCAAAAATATTGTGAGCTTGGTGTGCTGGTCTTGGACAAAGCTAATAACTTAATTTTAACAACCGTGTTGTCAGATGTCTGTTATAGAGGGTGGTTAATGTTTTTTTTTCTTAGCGCCCACATTTGTTTTTAGACTTTCTACAAGCGTTAGCATTAGCCAATACTGTCCAGTAAGCTCACTCATGTTAGCATCAAGCTAAAATGTAGGTTAAAGTTGAACCAATATATAGGTCACGTGAATAGTGCCCTTGTCCTGGGTTACATATGCAATTTACGATTTTTCATAAATGTACTGGTGTTGCTAGAAAATCGACATTAATTTGAAAGTTGCCAGAAAGTGTTTTGGTATGTATTAAGGATGTTTGTTCGCGACTTAGGACTTAGCTATGTTTACACGCAAAACTTTTTATGGAGCTACTGCTGCAGCTTGCTGTGACAGCGGTTTGATATTTTCACCACATTAGCTACCAGAATCGCTTTTTCATGGTGCCCGGATTTGCTATAGTGTGTCACCTGTATGGCTTTATTTATTGGACATTATTTCAGCCAGATCAGGCTCAACTCAACCTGCGGCTACAGCCACATGCCCACCAACTTCATCTGGTCTTATCCAGTGTTTCTCTCTCTTGCAGCCCACAGGTGTATCAGGGCATTGAAGACAGTACAGGCAGAGCATGCTGCCTCTCAGCTGTACACAACACTAAACAGACGAACATGCTCTTCAGTGTCAACACCCCGCATCACAACACACTACACCATCCATTCTCGAGATAAAGATCCAAGATGGGAAGGTAAGACACTGCACTGTCTAAAGTTATCTTGAAGTTAGAATTATATGTTCTCATAATTGCTCACACATCCGAGACCTTTTCTAGCCAATTTGGTGACGTAGGCTAGACATCCACTGGCTCCTTTGAGAGGATTGTTTGTGTAACTTGATCTGTATTGTCATGTGTAATCCTGGTTTTGTCCATATGCGGGATATGGTGTTTAAACTGAGCAAAACTAACCTGGTCTTTGTGTAACTATGATTCATTTTCATTCAGTATTCATTCTATCCCCCCCCCCCACACACACACACACACACAAACACACACAATAAAGCTCACAATGTGCATGTAATAAAATCATTTTTTATAATATTTGTATTGTGGCCTGCAGTGTTTTGTATAAAACCCATAGAAAGAGAAATATCCGTGTAGATTTGCTGTGACAGAAAGATATTGATCCCAGCTGGTTTTGTCTTCTGAAAGTTGATCAGGCTAATAACCAAATTTAGAGTTAATTGGGTGTTTCCTTTGCTCTTGTAGATACACTCATGGTGAACATATAAGTTTCACATAGTGAGGAATCGGTGTGAATAAATACATTTTAAAAAAAGTACCTTTGCCTATTGAATTCAACTTTGAACTTCAGTTTGAGTCAGTCCTGTAAGTTTTGGTGCAATTTGGTGGCAAGTGTGCCACACAGGTTAAGATATTGCAAACCGAATCAGAATGCGTTCCTCAAAATTTCTTTCTTATGGTGCTTTTGCAGGGATCGAAATGGAGAGGTTTGCAGATGAGGCAGATGTGGTGATAGTAGGTGGGGGCCCTGCCGGTCTTTCAGCAGCCATTCGTCTGAAGCAGCTTGCCAATGAACAGGAAAAGGAACTGCGAGTGTGCCTTGTGGAGAAGGCCTCACAGATTGGAGCACACACCCTGTCAGGAGCCTGTCTGGAACCCACTGCCCTTGACGAGCTCTTTCCTGATTGGAAGGAACGAGGGGTAAATGTCTTCAACATTTCTTCTTTGGTGAATCTACAAAAAAATGCCTTTCCTTTTAAACCATAAGGGATGGTTACAGCATGTGTTTCATGTTGTTGATGTATGTTGTGTAATATATCATTTGACTGTTTACTATATACATATGTATGTGGACAAAAAAGTAGGAAAATTGTAATTGTCTGTCAATTTCTTTCATTTGCTCTCATAGAAATGCAGGATAACTATTTATAGTGCTGTAATAACAGTTATCAATATTAAAATGTTTATGTTTACATTCAGTATATCATTGTGTGTGTGACTATCTGCTTTGTGCAAGGCCGACAACTAGAGCCGAATTGAAAGTGCAGAAAAACCCAGCTAACATTACTGTCCTCACTGGCACCCTTACAAAGAAGCTAATCGACTGTCCAACAGACTGATGTGAACCCAGGGTTACTGGGAAAATCACGTTACTACGAACCATGTAAACTCTTTAATCAAGCAATTATCTATATGTGGTTATTCACAGTAATCATAAGGATTGACGTCACTTGAAAAGCAATCATTCATACAGCCAAGTGTTGCATGTGTCTAGACTAGCACTAACTTTGACAGCTGGCTATGATAATTATCTTATTAACTCAGCAGGGTTGCCAGGGTTTTCTGACGGAATATCTGTCAACACAGCGATGATAAGCTTCACGCACTTATCACGCACCAAACTAACTAACTCACTAACTAGTAGTAATTTTAGAGACTATACTCAGAATGGGGGTTACCGTACGTACCCAAGGGTAGGTACGCTCGCCTGTTCATCTCTGTTGCCGTCACAGTGTTTTGGCGTGAGAAGTGTTTGGGAAGCGTGAGACTGAACGTGAAAGTGTGCGTCTCAGCATGGGAGTTGGCAACAACGATCCCGACATACCTGAATGATGAGTTCTGAAACAGCGTCGAGGCGATCTGCTTGTCAGAATGAGAATTCTGGATTCATCTGGGAAAATCACCTCACCCTATATATAAAACATAGCTGCTCATACTGCACTGGTGTACAGCAGAGTTTATTCTTCAACATTTGCACACACCTACACTGAGTACATATGTGAATATGCATGTTTTTGTGTTACTGTTAGAAACTTTACATTTGAATATTAATATAAAGTGTTAAATTGTAATTATGTATTTACACACACAAAGTCGAACTCTAAATGAAACGCATTGTGCTCTTACCTCAGGCACCCCTGAACACTGCAGTGACTGAAGATGTGTTCAGCATTTTAACAGAGAAACACAGAATCCCTGTGCCCATTTTGCCAGGTAAAAACCTTTTTTTTTTTTTTTTATTCTGTTTCAAGAAAAAAAACATGCTGTAATACTTTCTGACTTTGTAAGCCACACAGTTGGTCTGACAAGGCTTTAACAGGTTCTGCCCCACAGAGAGGGTCTTTTATTGATAGTTACAAAGGCATCAGTCAGAGATCAGAATTACATTTTTAACTATTACTATGTGTTGTTTACCACTGGGAGTAAAGGGGCTCCAAGCAGGTTAAGAGCTAGGGGTTTTAAAACTAACAGAAAGAAAGCGTCAGTATTTCAGTGCAAGTCAAGTGTGTGTTGAGGGAGCAGCCATATTGTATACCTGAACTGATGCGACAGAAAGATGCAACATTCTTCAAAGGCACAGTCTGAATATAATCATAGGGTTGCCACACCACTGACATTTCAAAGGAAGGAGACGTGCTATCAGGGAAATTTGTTTTGACTGTTTGAATTATAAATCAGTTTAGAAACACACTTTTCATATGTCCAACATTTAGATTCAGTTATTTGAATATCTCTGTAATCTATATGGTAAAAAGAAAAATCACAGAATGAACCTTTTTAAGAATGTTTACACTTGCATTACATTACTGTTTAACAGATGATGTTTTTATAAAGGAGAACAGTTGTATACATTTAGGTTAAGATGTTAATTATTTGGGTATCTTAACAGAAAGGTGCAGTTGGCCACTTGCCACTAGCCCAGATTGTTACAACACTATAAAACACTGGAACCTCAGACGTGCTTGTATTTAATGTGTGCATGTGGTTTTTCTCACTGTCTGTAGGTCTGCCCATGAGGAACCACGGTAACTACATTGTTCGGCTGGGGAACTTTGTGCGCTGGCTGGGGGAGCAGGCTGAGGAGCTGGGAGTGGAGTTGTACCCAGGTTATGCTGCATCTGAGGTAAGACCAATTTGCATGCAACACAATGTCTTGAACACACCTTTTCTTTCTTTCTCAAAATGTACTATAGTTGGGTAGCGTGACTGGCTGTGTAGATTATTTGTCCTTGAAACACAGTATCTCAGACGCCACTGGTCTGATTTTTAGAGGAAACTTTAAAAACCTTCTACAAGAGCTTACAACACTGAGTTTAATGATTTATGTAAGAATGATGGGGAGATCCTTTTTAAACCTTTATTTCAGTCTTTGTCTGTAAAGTAGTATAGTAAACAATTGCCCAAACAAACTTTCCGACGTAGGTTTTTTAATGACATTTTCATCCTGGGATTGGCAAAAAGACCATAATCATTTACAGACATACATTTATACATAACATACGTTTTTTTCATTGTAACAGCCTAATCATTTTCTATTGTTATTATTGACTGCTGTTAGCTGATTATAGTTTAACCTGTATCAGTGGACATGTGAATGTTTAGCTAAAATTGATTATCCAGTAATCAGAAGTACATTCCCTCTTTTGTGCTTGTTCAGTCATCCTTCATTTCTTTTTACTGTCCCCTCTCCGCTCTAAGTGTTAACCTTTTATCTGTATTGTTTTTGTCAAGGTTTTGTTTCATGAAGATGGAAGTGTAAAAGGAATTGCCACCAATGATGTAGGCATCGCCAAGGATGGCTCGCCAAAGGTATTTTGCCATTCTTTACAATATATTCTTGATTAACTTGGATAAATGAGGCCCTTTTTATAAAAGGACACAAAGGCGAAACAAACAAACGCACATGCTTTGGCGCATTGAGCATAAGAAATGTCCTCAGCTGACCTCATTTATCCATCAAGTAGCTTCAAAAAGGATGAGATTGTTCTGTCTTTTTAAAAAAAAGAATGGTTTAATCATATAACAATATAGTGTATATACACTATGTTGTAATATGTAACAAAGATATATTGTTAGGGCAATATTATGTGGTCATTATTATGGTTACAACATTTTTAGCACATCATTTTATTGATTTTTAGAAAAATGCATTTTCTTCTCCTTTGTGTCTAACAAGGCAGGATTTGATGGTTTTGTACTGGAAACATTTCTTTTCCTTTCTGTCCAAATGTTGTCCTCTTCATATTGATCATTTATGAAGTATATTTATGCATCCTGTTACTTTTTCTTCAGGATGTTTTTGAGAGAGGAATGGAGCTTCATGCTAAAGTCACATTGTTTGGAGAAGGCTGTCATGGCCACTTGGCAAAGCAGCTTTACAAGCAATTCAACCTGCGCGAGAACTGTGAACCACAGACCTACGCCATCGGCCTGAAGGAGGTAAATAACACGTACTGCCCACATCAAGCTAATGCTGGACAGTCACTCTGTGGTCTATATTTGGTCTCCACCTAATCTGGTCTGACTGATTAATTCTAATGAGTAAAGTCCGTCTTGAGGACATAAAAGTGATTCAAAACTGATTCTGGTGTTGACTTTATTTCAGTCACAGTACAAAACATACATGCAACAACTTACTCAACTCAGTCATTTTTATCTTTGAGGTTAACCTGTTTTCCCCCTGTTGCCTCTTGTTGCTCCCTGGCCCATACTGTGTTATGCAGATCATTGAACAACCTGATTACATTATATATTTACCAGATATATGTTTTAGCCAGAAAAACAAAATCCCATCCGTATTAGAAAGGCATGCTCAACCTTTAATTGTAAATCCAACATAGACGGTATCAGTCGGAAAGGAGTATTAATGGAAGGACTCCTCTGCTTGTTGATACTTATATTTTATTTATTATTATTATTATTATTATTTTAGCTATGGACGATCGATGAAAAGAAGTGGAGACCAGGCAGAGTGGAGCATTCTGTGGGCTGGCCTCTGAACCGGAACACATATGGAGGATCCTTCCTGTATCACCTGAATGAAGGAGAGCCACTTGTGGCGTTGGGCTTTGTGGTGAGTGGCTTTGTATACATTCTGACAATGATCTAAACATATGTGACTGCTGTAAACCATGCAGGCAGAAAACTCCAGGATACTACTTGAGCTTCTGAATAAATAGGGCAGTTTTACATTGTGACTGTTTATTATTTATCCTGCTGAGGAAAAATAGGTAAACAAACAATTTTCGCCCACAGAACTGCCGCTCACTGGATAGTTTCTCTTTTTCGGATCATTCTCTGTAAACCCTGGAGATGGTTATGCGTGAAAATCGCAGTAGATCAGCAGTTTCTGAAAGACTCAGACCAGCCTGTCTGGCACTAACAACCATGCCACGTTCAAAGACACTTGGATTACCTTTCTTCCACATTCTGATGCTCGGTTTGAACTTCAGCAGATCCTCTTCACCATGTGTACATGCCTAAATGCACTGAGTTGCAGCCATGTGATTAGCTAATTTAAAATTTGCGTTAACAAGCAGTTGAACAGGTGGCCGGTGAGTGTATACCTCTGCCATGCTGCACACAGCTCTGTCAGACTGGAAGGGGGGACATTGATGAAATGCTTTTTCTACTGATCAGTAATTTAGTTCAGCTCTGCCGTTTTAGCACTGAACAACACGACAGTCAGATTTGATTCAAAGCTACTTCAGTTTTGTCCCGATTGTGTTCTTGAGTTGTTGTGCTACAAACCTCAGCTACTGTATGTTGTAGTATTCTCTATATCTTGTCTGTCCTCACCAGTCTCCCAGTTCCTGCCACTAAAAAGCATCCCCACAGCACAATGCTGCTACCGCTATTTTACCAAACATGTTATTACACACATGTTAAGGAACACTGTCGTCAGATTAAAATAAAGAATCAGGTATACTGCAAAATACAGAGACATTTAATATAACGGGTTTATTTATATGTTGAAGTCCTGTGCACAAGCTTTAACTTTGAATTCAGGCTGAATTAATATTTTGTGTAATTAGACTAATCCATTCAGAGTCCTTAGGTGGCATCTCACAGAGCCACTATCACCCTGGCAGCTTTCACCTTCCAGATCAAGGCCTTTCTTGTCTGGTCAATGACTTTGGCTGAACATCAAGGTCAGAAGAGACTTAAAGGGTGTAAACTTCCAGTCTTTACATGCTCTCTTAGATTTGTAGGTCATCACAAGGTAACCTAAGGGGACCACGGAGGTCCTTTTACGAGGTTTGATGGCTATATGAAGACATATTAAGACATTAAAGATTCTAAAAGCTTGCCTTTTAGTTTCAGTGCCAACGGTCTGAATTTAAATGAGGTCTTTCTATATTGTTACCTTTGTTTTAATATTGTCTAGACTGACAAAAATTCAACAATAACAAATCTGGGGAAATTAATTAGATTTGAATTCTTTTCTCAGGAACAGTAGCTTTAGAAAACAATTAAACACCCTGCCTTCTTCCACTTTGTGTTTGTCTACAATGACTCCAGTTCAACTGGCAATCTGTTTCCCACTGCAGGTTGGTCTAGACTACAGTAACCCTTACCTGAGCCCCTTCAGGGAGTTCCAGCGCTGGAAACATCATCCCTCCGTAGCTCCCACACTGGAGGGAGGACACAGGATTGCATATGGAGCTAGGGCACTGAACGAGGGAGGATTACAGGTATATGTCTACATTACATATTATTGTTATCAATAAGAATACTTGCCTGAATCTAATTTACAGATAAATCCACAGTGTTACAGCTGAACGACAACAGAACGAAGCTACTAATTAAATCAGTTTGTGGAAATGTTTTCACTGCTATTGATACATTACTGTGTGTTTGTTTTTTTTATTTTATACATCAAATGCATTTGTGAGTGTTTTAATGATTAGTTTGATTTCTCTAATCTGTCGTATTATTAGTGTATTTTAATACTGAAACTTCCTGTGATCTGTCAGATATGCAGTGTCACTCTTACTGGGCAAAGATCACGGATTAGAATATGATTACAAATATTTAAATTTAAAATATTTTCTCCACTAACAACACGTATCACAGTCAGGCAAAAGTTTCAGACATAAAAATATTTTTACGTTACAATAATGAAGTGTCATTATTTAAAAAAGTGACAAAGAAAATGGCTGAAGAAAAAATAGGAAGCCACTTAGAAATGTTTCAGTGTGAAAGTAAGTTATTGCAGTATGCTGTTCCATTGTTTTAATAATAACATGTATTCACTAAGTTGAAATAATTTGACATGTAAATATGTATTTGTAAATACAATAAATATTACAAGTTAGCACAGCTGCTCATTCACAAAGCTTTTCCAGTGGAGCTTTTCCAGACCAGCTGGGAGGAGACCCTGTAGCAGACCCAAAACACGTTTTAGGGATTATAAACCCCACCTTACCTGAGGCCACCTCAGGATACTTCAGGACATGGTTTGGGAGAAGGGTGTCTGGGCTCAACCTGCCGCCTTGACTTGGAAAGGTGGCAAGAAATGAATAAAGACTCACTTTCTTCTCCTAACTCATGAGCCATGGACATTTAATCCAAGAAAATACCAGCTGGTTGCTAATTAACACAACCACATGTTTTTCATTTAAAGCTGTTTGCGTGCATAATATGCATTATGATTCCATATGCGATAATTGCTTTGTGGCTGATTAATATTCAGTAGAGTATGAACATACTGGCGGTGTATTTGCTCAGGATAACATCACATTGAACAGCGACCTAATTCTCCAAATCCAGTTAGAGGTTTACAGTCTCAAAAATGGAACGCAAGAAAGTTAAGTGGGCATAAACTCCTGTTCCTCCGCAGTCCGTCCCAAAGCTGACTTTCCCTGGGGGGCTGCTGGTGGGCTGCAGTCCCGGTTTCATGAACGTCCCAAAGATCAAAGGCACCCACACAGCTATGAAGAGTGGCATGCTGGCTGCTGAGGCCATTTTCCCCAAAGTCACAGCAGAGAGCCTGGAATCAGAGACGACAGGTACAGAGTTGATTAAGATCCATTAATAATCACGCTAGTAGCACCAGTAGCTGTTTGTATTTCATTCCAGTCTCTCCATGACAGCTCATTTAACGCTTAGTTAAATCCAGAAGCCACGCTACACAGGGTGTAGGAAATAATGTTAACACCTGGGGAAAATAAATAATTTTAACTCTGAAGTTGCATAATCACAAACACTGCAAAAAGGCTAGGCCATATCTGATTGTTGAATGTCAGGTAGAAACATTTGTCAAGTATAAAAGCTCAGGCAATAAACTCAACCTGAGACAACTTAACCAGAGGGCCAAGTGGGACAAAATCTTGCAGGTGTATCAGTCAAGATACTGCAATGTCAATAAAAACGTCAGTCTCAAGAATCACGACAAACTTTCCGGGCGGAGAGGCCGCGTTGTGAAAGAGCAATCGCATGTTGAAGCTAAACAATAGGGACATGGTATAAGGTCTCTGGTATCGACAAATGTTTGAGTTGGCAACATACTATGATCTATCTTTCGTAGCAGTGTGGTGATTTAAAATATGTTTTCATGAAGTGTTTACATCAGTTTGGTAATTCTCTGTATCATGACAACATAATGAGAATGAACTTTAAAATACACATTGTCTGGAAAATGGTTAGTTAATCCAAAGTATTAGTAACAGCAGAGTGTTTTACCAGATACTGTGTCCTAGTTGATAAGGGAAGTCCACAGACTTGACTGAAATGTTTTTTTATTGGGATTATTTCTTCATATTGAAAATGTTAACCTCCAAATTCCTGAAAATGTGTTGAAATACAGTTGAACCTTTGTTTAGCGAGGTCAGAATTAAACAAGGTTTTGTGCTACAAATGTGAAAAGTGAGCGTGACAACAGCACATAAAATAAAATAAAACAAATGTAATCCTCCCAGGACTCCATATACCGGAGTACGCTGAGAGCTTGAAGAATTCCTGGGTGTGGAAAGAGCTATATGCAGTGAGAAACATCAGGCCGTCCTTCCACAACTACTTTGGCCTGTACGGTGGCATGATCTACACTGGGGTTTTCTACTGGATCTTCAGAGGGAAAGAGCCGTGGACGCTCAAACACTGTGGTGAGTATCTGGGAGCAGAGTTACAGCTTGGTGCTAACTGGAACATTTGTTTAGTGTTTTTGTAATGCATTTAGCTGATCTTTCTGTAGCACCAAAGCCATGAGTTTAACAGCAGGAAACAAGGAAGATCACAGACAAAAAGAATAATCGTGTTACTAGAAAGATTGTTACTGTGGTGAACAAAGAAGCTGCTAAATGAATGCGTACAGAATGTTAAATACACAGTGGAGCAATAGTCTTTCAGTGTGATTCGTTGAGCTGCTGCAGGTGAGCTGCACAGCACAATGCCAGTGGGTTCTCTTTAGTGTGGTGAAATCACCATTTCATAACCGTCTGTGCTCGACCCGTCTCAGGCCTTGATGCAAACCAGCTGAAACCGGCTAAAGATTGTACACCGATTGAATATCCCAAACCCGACGGCAAGTTAAGCTTCGACCTGCTCTCCTCTGTGGCCCTGAGTGGCACCAACCATGAGGGGGACCAGCCCCCCCATCTGACCTTAAAGGACGACAGCGTCCCGGTCGCCAGGAACCTGGGCATATACGATGGGCCTGAGCAACGCTTCTGCCCCGCAGGTAACACCGCCATGATCACAGATCATCTTTAACACATACTGTAGGGAGAAAGAAATGATCTGTTTGGTTGCATATGGTCTCACACCAATATCTAAGTTACAAGTGAGTCAGGACTGTCCAACGTATCAAGCGTCATTGACTATCTGTTTGTTTTTTTTGGTTTTTCTTTTGTCAGTGCAAAACAAGCAATATGAATTATGTCAACTTAATATTACTGTCATAGGGCTGCAGTTAACGTCTGCAACTTTTCATTGCCAATCATTTTTCCAATGAATCATTAATCAAAATGCTGATTACAATTTCCCAGAGCTCAAGCTCAAGTCTTCCTATAGCTTCTTTTGTCTAAATTTAAAGTCCAAAACTAATTTGCTACGATAGAAAATATTTAAGCACATTTGAGAAGCTGGAACCAGCGAGCGTTTGGTATTTTTGCCTGATCAGTGACTTAATTGATTAATCATCAACTTTGTTGTCATTTCTGCTGGCCCACTAATGGTGAATTATTTCACCACTACATTTAAGAACAGATGAAATAACCCTGTTCTCTGAGGGGTCAGTGTGTTACGCTTAGACTTTCAAACATTACTACTGGCTGTCCGATGTCAACACATTAAAACTTATGCATTGAGATAAATAGATGGTCCAGGTTGTGTTCTCGGTCCAAGAAAAAAAAAGCAACGCCACATTTTTGTTTTTTGGAAGAACCAACTAACATGAGAGGCTTGACAAAATGCTCCAGGACCATGTGGATTGATCTATGAATTGTATTAGTTGCGATGATATGGTGCACACAAGCTCTCCAGATGATAAATACAAAGAAACGTGTACACCTGAGACGTGAAAGTACTGCCACAACCTTTGTGTAAATCAAACATGTTTCAAGTCAACAATAGATGGGAGTTTTTTTACCGATACCATCAGACTTGGAGTGTGTGGATTAAGCCGGGCAGACTTTGTACTCTCACGTTATGGGTTTTGTTGATGTCCTTTCCAGTCCAGCAGTTGTGATTGAAAAGCTACACTCTATTGTTCATCTCAGAAACTGGCCGCCTTTGAGGTCTCTGGAAACTTTGAAACTTCATGACATTTCCTCAGTGTCTATGCCATCGTGGACATTTGAGAGGCCAAATGCAGCGAGACAGCTGTTCTCTTTGTGGCCCGGCGAGATGAGCGCACGGCAAAGAGTGGGGCGGGCAGGATCGCAATTACTGTAGAAACGTCATGCACACTGCAGCTTTGGGTTCGCAAGGTGAATCGTTTTTATAATTGGTTATGGGCTTAACATTGTTGGCTGGCAGAAATGTGTAAATGTTATTAGTGGCAAAAAAGCAGCAGACATGTGACGGCCACAGCTAAAGTCTGGAGGATATAATAACTCCTTTTAGAGCTTAGACGATAAGTTGACCTTAACCTGTCATTTATAGTCACATATAAGACTTCAATAGTTTGCTGTGGCGTCTTGCACAATACCACTGTTTTACTTTTTAATCACTTCTATACAACATGAAATATGTCCACAAGAACCTGTTACATGTGGAAAGTGCTATTGGTAACACTTTGCTATTTTTTGCTTTCAATGATCAGTCTAAACAGCCAGTGTCAGTTTCCAATCAATCAATGGCTGATTCTAACAGCAGGATTTTCTAAAGCCTTTCACAGTCAACCCCTCCATCTTTCATGTAAACCTCTTGCTGCTGCAGTGAGAATTAGAAAATTACACATTGAAATGAATAAAATTAACAGTCAATCATTTTGAAGTGGGGCAGTCATTTAATCCATAATTTAGAAAATGGCTCAGATGGGCCAACTTTGCAGGTGGAGTTTACTCACCACGTTTTATGTCAGGTTGTATTGCTGTTGTTTCTCTTTGATAACTTTTGTTACAGAACTGGCAAGTAGTGCAAAAACAAACCCCACAGAAAGAATGCGGCACGATCCTTTGTTCAGTCAAACAGACGAGATGTATTTGCCTGTACTGTGAGCCTCCTGATTTCAAAAGGTCCACCATTATAGACGGTAATCTGGTTCATCATTGTATGTATCTTACTAAGTAGAAAACATATTCCTTCAGTGGCTGAAGAGCTTTTCACCAAGCGGAAATTAAGTGTATACAAATATACATCATGAAGTGTCTAGACAAATTAGCCACCAACTCACTGATGGAACACAAAAGTGAAAGGAAATATTATATATTTCCTTTTCTCTCCTCCAACCCTCCCAGGTGTGTACGAGTACGTCCCGATGGAAACTGGAGATGGGATGAGACTGCAGATAAACGCTCAGAACTGTGTCCACTGTAAGACCTGTGATATCAAAGACCCGAGCCAAAACATCAACTGGGTTGTGCCTGAAGGAGGTGGAGGACCAGCCTACAATGGAATGTGATGACTTTGTCTAGAAACATAACTGTTAAGTATCATGCTTTCAGGGTGAAACCCATGCAAATACAGGACCATATCACACTGAAGTTAAAAGCAGAAGTCACGTCTGCCAAGTCAGCAAAATGGGCATTTAAAATAGTTTAAAAGTAAAGTGGCTTTTATTTGTTTTAAAGTACATTACCAGCTGTAATAGTTAATATATTCCCTACAAAATATTCTGCAGTTGAATAAGCAAACAAGCCGTTCTCAAATGGTTTATTTCAGCATTATTGCAGGTATATTCTGACAGCATCTGAACAGTATTGTACATATTGGATAATACCACAGTAATGAATAAAGAACATTTGACTGTCACCCTTTGTTTTATTGACCACTGTAACAAAAAAAAGACTAAACAGACTGAATGTGGCCGAGGGCACTGCATCGAAATCTCTACCATGAAACGATACGACAGACACAACTCTGCTTTGCTGAACTACTTCAAAACCCCCAGAACTAAGACCAGTGTTAGGCGTTAACCCAGTTTTTCAGAGCAGTGGAGTTAGCCATGCATTAGACTAACACTTAAACTATTAAATTACATTAAAGACACTTGTCAGAATTAAGACAGGTCAAAGCTTACAACAGTTATTCCCTTGTAAGAATACAGACGGTGAGAAATGTGTCCGCTGGAAAACATGAAAGGACGTGCCAACTGAAAACATTTTCACTTGGTTACAGACTCCTTATGAGTCAATGCAGCTTCCCACGTAGAGATGACTTCAAAATATGTTAACAAGAACAAGTTGCGTAATTTGGTGAAATGTTCATGCAAACATTTTGGCATAGATTTTCTTTTCTTTCTCCTTCTCCTCCTGGATTTTAAGCTGCACTCTCTTCATCTCGTTGCTGATGGCTGTCAAAGGTAAACAGAAAATTAGCTCAGCAACTGAATCACATTATGTCCAATAGTTGTAGTGTATACTGTTTCACCTTCAGTGCTGGTATTTCAAACATTGGTTTTGATGCCCAAATGTCCACTTTGCCACATTTTTGTATGTATTTCTGCACAGCGTCAGTTTCACTTTAAAGACACGCCTGCTCCTGAAGGCACAGGGAGAGCATGAAGCACACTGATGGCTCTTATCTCTTAGCCAGCAGCCAATAAGCTGCAGCTTAAAATATCAAAAGTGCAAATGCAACACTGTCAAAAAGCAGAGAGGAGTTCCAGATTTACATGGAGCCCAATCCCACCCAGTACAATGGAACTTCTACGGGGGTGTACTACTTCCAATTTTGACCCTAAACATCCAGTGACTCAGTAGCTAACAGTAGGACCATACTGAACATGAACACCCCCTCACGGTCATGTTGACTTCAGTTCCTCAGAAGCTGCTGCACAACTATTTATGGAGGCTTTGTATCTGCTAATGGCACATGGTTCTTTAAGAAGGACGTCTCGGCATGTACTTTGATCAGTATAAATTAGCCATCTTTGAAAGGCACTTTTGTTTCCTGAAATACTTAAGTTTTATGCACTAGATGGCATTTGGCTGCTTTGTTTTTTGGTCCGTTACGTCAGATTTCACCCACTGCTGGCCAGAGTGCAAACGTAACTCCACTGGCCAAATGGATAGTGAATGTTCACGTTTTTACCAGCCATTCAATAGATTACCATTGTTTTTTGTTTTTGGCTGGTGAGCCAAGCAAATCTACCAGCATATTTTAACAGAATTTGACTGGTGCCAATCACTCATTGGTGCCTTGCTGCTGAGGGGATTTTAGCAGCACAGCCATGTTGTCTGCCTTCAGCTGGTAAAGTGCTTTTGTTGGCTACAAACTCGTCGCAGTTAATGGAGTTAATGTGGCTGACCTGGCATTAAATACCAACCTTTAAGACCTCTTAAACCATTTATTGGATAATATTCATACAAATGTTAGGATGTAAATGAGTGGTCTATCACCACACTCTTGACTACTTGACTATTGGCTACATTTGTCTCCCTGTAGCACAACCCTAGTAACCAAGTGAGAACAAGGGTCCTCAAACTAAATCGTTTCGGCGTTACAGTCCTGCAATTGACCTTTCATGAATAACTTAACTAATTGTTACTCTGTTCCCCCCATGAAGTCCAATTAGGCGCAACAAGAAACATTACCTGCAGCCCTGGACTATTTTTCTTCATGAGCTTGCATGCCCAGTTTGAATCATACACATGAATATGCATGAAATGTTAATAAATAAACTAAATATGCAAATGTGGGAGATGAAGGAAAACATTTGCTGAACAAACGATATCAAAAACTAATTCCCCACCTTTGTCTTCTGGGGCTATTTCCTGAGCTTTCTTCAGATCAATCTGAAAGAGAGAAAACTATTTAGTAAGTGCTCCAAAAACTGAACATCTCCAAAATCGATGCACCTGTAACACGTAACTACAACACACATTTCTTCTACATACAAGAGTCCTGTGCTGCTAATGCTGTATAAAACCAAAAGATGGCCCATAGACAGAAAATACATGTACATTTTGATGTGTACAGTATCGCATACAAAAGGCTCTCAGTCTTTGATATTTTAATTTATAAACTACTACTTTAAAGAGAGGTGCTTGTGAGAATGTTACCATGGCTTTGCTGTTTTCCTTTAACCCCTGCCAGGCCTGGGCTCTCCGGAAAAGTGCCTTAGTGTTTGCTTGGTTCAGCTCTAGAGCCTGTAAGACAACAGAAATACACAACACAAATGACATTCCATCCTCCTTGAATGTTTTATTCAAGTTGTCAATATTATTTGTGGAATTTATTATTTTTTAAAGGCCCATTATATTTCCCCTAAAACTTATTAGGTTGGATGGGTCTGACCAAGAATTTAAGTGCATTTTCACAATCATATTCCTGGGAAGTTGACTTGATCCTGCCACGAATAAAATTACACCCACTTTAAAAGACTGCATATAAGTCCAAGAAATATTGTATAGTGTATTTACGTATATGCATTTATGTGGTGTCGGAATAATCTGAAGAATTAGTTCCTGACTGGGAAAATGAACAGGAACTGCTCCTCAAGTCGTAACGACTCGGAAAGTCTGCGGAAATTTTGGTCCACAAGTTGCAGAAAGTGGACGTCATATATGCAGAAACACGGCGGTGGAAAGTCAATGTTTGGTTGATGCTAAGAAACGTTTGATTCATTCACATATTGCATACAAATGTTTTGCTCACGTGTAATTTGTAACATGGTATTAGTTGCAACCGTTAGTTGCTGTCAACGTAGAGTGACCTACATTAGTTAGAAAGGGTATTTTTATTGGCATTACCAATGATAGAAAATCAGGTGAAGCAATATTTCGGTGGTTTTAGGGAACGTAACAGAGAACGGAGTTTACATTCTTAGCACCGGCTGCCTACGTGGAAAAGGAGCATGAGTATTGCCAACTGTACCTCATTGCAGCTGTCCAGCGCGTCCTGCCACAGCTGCATCTTCAGCTTGCATGCGGCTGTGTTGAGGAAGCAGCTGAGGGCTGTGGGCTCCAGCTTCTGCTGCGCATCCTCCTCCAGCTGCTCTCCACTCACCTCCAAGTACCTGGCACAAGTCAAAGTGCCGCTCGTCGTTAGTTGGAGAATTGGACGCTGACGAGCAGTGATTGACGTCACTGAGATGCACCATCACACCTAAGCTGAATCACAGGTGATGCTTTTGCTCACCAAAGTAGAAAGATGCTATTGTGCCTGATTTGCCATCCATCAGCCTGCTGCTACATCAGATTCCTTTTAAATGTGGTGAACATGATTGTGTCTAAGTGCAAAGTGAAGGTCATCTGCAACACTCATTGGTTAAACTGTATATAGTAAACAATATCCGCTTATTTATTACACCAAGGTGATGTTTCCAGCACAACTGCTCTTCATTAGACTGTATATAACCAGCAGTAACAAATGGGCTTGAGGCTGATTTCCACATACAGGCTGTTTATTTTTAGATAGGTTCTTTTTGAGCAGTAAATCTCCATAAATTGCCCCGGTATAAACGTTTTGAAGTTTGCCTGAAAATGAGGTTCCTACACCCCAGCAGACATCACATGGCCTTTAGCATGTGAGCTGAAAAGTTGATTTCAGATACTGGGTGTAATGTTGATTACATGTATGTAGATCATCTGAGGTCATTTATTTCATTTTGATGGTTGCTTTGACAATGTGCTTCTCACATTCTCACTAATTCATTTTATTTTACTGTTAAATAAATGCTGTGACTGAACGTAGCCCCCCCCCCCCCCAACACACACACACACACACACACACACAGTATATTACCTGAGGGCTTTGCTATATTTGTTTACTGCAGCTTTCCATTCTTGGTTCTTAAAAAGACTGTTTCCAATATTCTTCATATCCTCAGCAACAGACAGAACGTTGTCAACCTGAAAGAAAATACATACGTCATGAAAATGACAGCGGAGACTTTAATTCCATTTCCTTTCTGTTGAAAACATGACTGTCTGCACGAAAGAGTTTGGTCATCATTTCTATTAGTGACAATAACGCTGTGCTCAGAGTTCCGGCTGAGATCTGCTAAAACAAAGTCCAAATATTGCCTAAAGTCCACTGGGCAAGAAACTCAATGGTTCAGACATGTTGTAAACTTACAGTTTAGGCAGACTATCTTAAACACTTTATCTTGAGCTTAGATTGAAAGTGAGAACACTCATATCGGTAATAATCCATCATCCCTTATTTCGGGGATAGGACCTTGAATTTGTTTAGTAACCATTTTACCCGGCTTGCAGCGCTTGCTATGCTAAACACGTCCTGGATGTTGACAGAGAAATTGATGTTGATCTTCTCATCTGACTTTGGATCAGACGACAAACGGGCACATTTCCCCAAAAGTTCGGAGTGGTTCTTTAAATGCGGCGCACAGAGCAGTCTGATGCTATCTGCCAAAGTTCACCCATGTCCTTGAAGATCAAAGTCCTCGCCGACACTTACATCCTTAAAGTCGATGTCGGAGTCCTCGGGGAAGTCTGGGTGGGTGTCCCCTGATCCATCCGTTGGTGCAGAGCCCCAGCTGTCCCCATCCTTATGCTCACCACAGTCTGCTATGACACATGGCTGCAAGGGTAGCACATATTTAGACGGGAAAAAGTTGTTTATAGCTCCAAAAATTCTCACAGGTTAGATTGAAAGGTTTGCAATGAATATTTAACACAATGTCAATAACCAACGCCTGCTTGGGAGCTGGAAATTGATTATTATTTGGCCTATCATTTCTTTAGAAAGATGTCAGCCTGTTAACACTTGACTAAGTGTGAAAAGCAAAACCTTTTTTCATCATAAATCATGTTCTTCGTTTGCAAAGATGTTTTGGTTTTTACATGGGAGAACATATTGAGTAAAGAGGACAACAAGACACCAGGAAGCAACACCATATAGGTCAAATGTATATAAAGTATATAAATATAAAGTATTATACGGGCTACATTGACACTGACTTTTGTAAGAATAGTAAAATGTGTAATTTTGGAATTGAATCAATTTTAACTGAAAACATTTACCTTTACAGGGACGTCATCATTAGTGTCAATGGACTCCAGCATTTTTATTACTCCCATCCCTTTCAACATTTGTCCGAAGACGACATGCTTGCCATCTAAGTGTGGCGTGGGGACAGTAGTGATGAAGAACTGAGAGCCATTGGTGTTCGGTCCGGCGTTGGCCATGCTTAGCAGACCCACTTTGTCATGCTGCACGGAGAAGGAAATAGATTATTGCCACAGGGAATCAATGGCATTACTAGCACACACAAACAGGAAAACAAATACACAGGTAGGGATGTTATACAAAATCAAAAATTTGAATGCCTTTTTTCCTAATTAGACAAGAAACAGAGATTGGAGACAATGCCATAAAGATTCCTCAGCAAAATTTGTCACATGTCCACTGTTATGTATATGTAACAGTCAGACTTTTATTTTTAAAGTCAGAAGATCCTTGGTCTGCTTCATATAGCTAAAAAGAATGATTACAAACAGAGATGGAGAACATGATGGATGAGGAAACCGAGCAATAGTGTGGCTAATATTCTAGCGGTGGACAAGGTGTTAGGCAGTCTACCTGGTAGTGGAAGTTTTCATCCTCAAACTTCTCCCCGTAGATGCTCTCACCCCCGGTGCCATTATGGTTGGAGAAGTCACCTCCTTGGATCATGAACTTCTTGATGACTGCCAAAAACAAATTCACAGCCAGATGACTTTGCAGATCAATCAGACTGAATGTCAATAGTTTCAATTTCCTAATTTGTAAGATAAAGAACAACTGGCTCAATTAGGCTATTTAAATCCGGTTAGTTCATTTGCATTGTTGATACTATACTGTCTCACTGTTGAAAACATGAATAAATGCCTTTTCATTTTACAATATTGAGCAGCTGTCTATTTGTCACTTGTTTTTTTTAGAAAACATTCCATAACACGATCCTTATTTTGTGCCCAATTTAAAGTACTTTAATGAAACGGAAACCCTGACCTACAATTAATCAGCTAAACATTCTCCCATGCACCCACGTGTGTGTGTGTGTATTAAAACTTCAAGGTGTCCTTCCAAAGTGAAATGTCACATAATATGTAGATGTGAAGGCTATTTACTTCTGTGGAACGGGCATCCTTTGAAGTGCAGCGGTTTCTCGGTGGATTTGCCAGTGCCTTTCTCTCCAGTGCAGAGTGCCCGGAAGTTTTCTGCAGTTTTGGGGGTGATATCAGCAAACAGCTCCAGGACTATTCGGCCAGCTACGGACAGGGAAAACGTTATTTGTGACTTTACTGTGCAAGTTTAATCACAGATTCTGGCTTAACTACCTACAATATAGTCTGTGAAAAAGGTCTGGACAAATCAAGGTCAAGTTATATACTTATAACTTAAATATACATACTTTCAATATAAAACATATTCATAATAGTTTGATTATTTTAATTTGTACTCAAATAAAGATAAAGTGGAGCAGGACCCTGAGGTATTCAGGAAGCATAATATTGTATAAATAAATAAAGATTATGGTCAAGTCCTGCTCTATAGGAAGTGCCCTGAGATATCTGACGTTACGACTTGGCGTTATATAAATACAATTGAATTAAATTAATTTGTTAAATAATCAACACACTACTCAAGCTAAAATTAAATGATTGACAATTACCAACTATGCACGCTAGATTACAATGGTACGACAGGAAGCGAAGAGTGAAATAACGAACATTACATTTGTACGCCGTACTAGACAACACTACCACACGTGGTTCGTGTACTCGGAAGACGAACGGACAAACTTTCTACATAAACGTGCATCTGACTCAAAGCTAGCTCACATTAAACATAAGCGATCTGCTAATATCAATGTTTCCCACACTGGCTCGTGTGTAAGGTATAACATTTCTAACGGTTAGTAAATGAATCCGAGTTCAATCCGTAAAAGACACTAGAACGAGCTAGGACGGTGCTAAACTAGCAGGGCTAACGGTTAAACTGGCCCTTAAAAAGCTGTTAGCTGACGTTATGATCAAAATGTCCTAACCTCTTTCTCCCCCAATGTCCACATCGAAGAAGACACGAGGGTTTTCGGGGTTTGAAGGCTTGTCAGACGGTGTTGGGTGAGACATTGTAAGGGCAAGGCGATTTAAGACACTTGTGTCAGCTAACCTTGCTAAACCCGGCCGGTGAATTGAAGCGGATTAAACATGGAAGAAGAACCGCAAACACTTCCGGTTAAACTTTCAAAGTAAAAGTAGTGCAGGCTTTAACGAAATGGATAACTGACGAATCAAATGCTTGCGTTTTAAATCTTAAGATATTGGTATGCCATACATTTTCTGGAAAGTCAATTGAGAAACTGGATTAGATAAACAGAAACGTTTGTTTTTGCTTAATCCAGCAAATGTAATACTTGGCAAATAAAGTTACGTAAGTACATTGATTAAAACGTCCAGGCCTCAGATAAAACAGAGGGGGAAAAAACAACTCTTAGGTTGAGCTAGTCCTAATGCATGAATAGGTAACACATGGCATGCACTCAGACTTGTCTTGTAAATGCATACAATGTTCTTTCTCAAGAAAATTCAGCTTTTAGATAGGTGTCAGAAAAGGGGCAGCCTATTATAGTGATGGTATTACCAGAAAATTGCAACTGACCTCGAGAAATAGATGTCTGTGTGGATCATTATATAAAAATTGGTGGTTTCTCTTGAGGCTAACAATCTGTACAGTTATCTACACCAGACATAAGTATATATGATTGCTATAGCCATGGGATGGATTACCAGGTGCTTCTCATACAGGAATCAAAAGTCTGTATCTGTGACCCTGTGAAAGGAGTGACCTCTGATAAGCAACGCCAACTTGGTTGTTGCTGTTATTTTTGAAGAGGATCTTCCGTTTGAGGAATCAGAGCCATATCTGAAATGTGATGCTGGTTTGATGAGATTGTGAAAACTTTGACAAAGAGACAATTCAACCCTTGTTTGCCCACTTTATATTTTCAGATGCACTTTAGTTGAGTCATACATTTGCCACAAACCTTTACAGGTATGAAGAGTTGTGCAAGGAAACCATATATACTTGTAATTAAAAAAATGTGTGAATTGCTCCTGACCCCTTCAGGCTGGAGCGTGTGAAAAACAACTGAACTGTTGAAAAGTCAAACATGTTACAAGGATTAAAAAGTGTTTCATCAAACGCTACACATCTCATTAACAGTCAGGTCCTCCAGCCGCCGTGGGTAGGAGAATGCCATCTGCTGTTAGCTCCGACTGTCTCTGTGAAACTTGGTGTTGACTTGGAGTGAGTCATCCGTCGTGTTCTTTCTGGGAGGAAAAAAATAGGCAGAGACTACTGAGATAAGGTTAAAGAAAGAAATGAGACAATCAGTGACCTACATCTGTACCTACAGGGTGTGTTATTTTGAATTTCTTTGTCCTTCTCTCACATATTAAAGCGTCACTTTTCAAAGAGTCATTTATTTGTTACTTTCATGATGTCTCACATATCCCAAAGTTATAGACAACCTGTTGATTTGAGAATTATTGGGAGCTAATGAGTTTCCATATGTTCTTTGACTGATATTATCTCGAGAAAACTCTCAGTGTCTCACAGACAGAACAGCTATCATATAATACACGCCTCTACACAGACAGATGCACAATACTGATTCACTTATTGTTATGCGCTGTTGTATTGTATTGTGTTTGCTGACTAAATGTGAATAGAACTGGCTGATTCTGGGGGACAGGTCGTTGAACACTTCTGAGGGATTGTGGGCTTAATAACAAGCCATTTGAACAAATGTGCCCCCTTGATAAGTGCAATGACAAATTTACACTCACCAATTACAGTTTCATTGTTCACAGACTTGGAACATCCTTTCATTGCATACAGACAATTAAAAAATCTGGCTCAAATATATCTGTCTTCTGTCTTGCATTTGGTTTACTTTCTATACTGTATTTTGTGGCTTTTGATGATTTTCTTGCTTTTGTGATACAGGTTATCTCACCAGTTGGCTGCTTGACTAACACTGAGACAGTGACATAGATTAATGTGCACTGTCCCTGCAACAAAAATAAAAATCCATCACCTCACCGTCTATAGTGTCCCCATGAGACTACAATACTCATTAGAGACCAGAAAGCAAAATTACTGAATAAATGAAAAATGGGGAAACATACACATGGGTGACAAGTTTAAGGAAAAAACAACATAAAATGTCTTATTAAGTTGTAAAGCTGTCACGAGACTTTCAGAACAGTTTCAATGCACCTTAGTATTTATTCTACAAGTCTCTGGGACTCTTCTGGACAGATGCAACAAAGGCTGTGGCTAAAGTACCACTGAGCACACAGGTCACGCTCCTGGTAATATATCTGGGAATTTGGGTTTAATGACACGAATATTTCAAATTGACTGTCATAGGCAAAAATTAAATAAGTTTAAATAGAATGGTTTGGTTGGGAGGCCAATCAGAAACTTCTTCGGTGGGTCGACCTTGCGACCTCATTATTTCTCAAATTCTGGCTACAGCTCTTCATGTAATACCATTCTTACTTTGGTGTTTTGATGACATTTATTCAGTTTTCAGTGTTCACCCATCTGTAGTTGGTAATTATAAATACTTACCACTAGTGGGCCACACTTTGTAAAGTTTGGCCTGAGGGTGGTGCCAGAGGAAAAGCCATGTTGTTACCGATATTAAAGAGCTTATCTGTAGTTCAGTGGCCTTTTTAGGACAGGATCTTTTTAGGACTAGATTTTCAGACTCAGCTTCTGTGAATCCAAAACTAAAGTCACAGACAAAGCTAAACAGAGTCATCATCAAGTGCCAAAGGAGGGAAATAGAGATCTCATATTTACTGTTTATCTTGGTTAGGGAGTACATGTAATCTAGTTGATTGTAGATATTGTGTTGTTAATAAGGTAGAAATCAATTGTTTATGTCAGTATTGGTATCAGTGGTGTGACCATGTGTCCATGTCTGTCTGGCTGATTTCTTCTCTACAGCTTGAGGCAGTGTGTGTTTCTGCAAAAGTGGAACCGTTGCATTATGAATGGGGAAGCAGATAAC
Source organism: Nannoperca obscura (assembly GCA_036024295.1). NCBI lineage: Eukaryota > Metazoa > Chordata > Actinopteri > Centrarchiformes > Percichthyidae > Nannoperca > Nannoperca obscura. The sequence goes on along the minus strand of JAVQJL010021132.1, from coordinate 8,926 downwards.
CTACAATGTAGTCACTCAACACGGTGCAAACCTGAGATGTTCTCACTTATCCATTTGACACAGCACACGCACGTGATACGATTTTGGGGGTTGGAAACATAAGACATTCAACATGTCCAGCGTGAGGGGTTACAAATACTGTCTTGCGGTTTGCTCTGGAACCTTTGAGTCACTCGATCTTCCAAAGCTGTCCGTAACTCTGTTTTCTGTCAAAAAGGAGGAAGATGAGGATGAGTTCAGTTTAATTTATTCCTGAAATGCTGTTTCAATTCATACAGATACAGCATGATGCGCCAACATAACTTCAGTTGTCCTAAGAAGTAAAGTGAAAAGGCACATCCCTGGTTAAGAATGTGTGACATTTGTTTTGATCCACAGCATGTAAAATACATATTTATGATGTCCCTATTCAACACTTATTATCTAACAAAGCTAATACCCAATACAATCTTTTGCCAAGTATGTTTGCTGAACAAAATATTTAAAAAAATTAAGATGAACAATAAACAATAAAACCGATCCAGGTAAAAACTGTCCTTTAATTACTGATGTGCTGCTGTTTATCCCAACATTAATACAATTCCTGCATATTGCATCATATCCAACTACTTCTCAAAGTCAGACTCAGTGTAACTTTGTGGCAAATGAACTGCAGGATGGTGCTTCTACACACTCATTTGAATAAGATGCACACAGCAGATTTGAGGTGTACCTTAATTTGCATATTGCTGTGCAGTGTCCCACTGTTCAACAGCTGGTTATACTGCCAGCCCCAGCCAACCTCCCCCACATAGCTCTGCTTGGGCATAGGAGGCGGGGCATGGGGTGCAGCTCGGCACAAGTAACTGAGGTCACCTGTGGCCTCAGGTGACGAGGCGCCCACACCGATGTACCAGGGGAAATAATCTGATCTTGGCCTGTAGTCTCCAATTCCATCTGGGCCTTGTTAAAATCAGTCGACATGCAAGAAAAGAAGGTTAAAACAAATCCAAAATGAATCTAAATACTTTAATCCCAAATTCGATTTTAAAGACACAAATATATGGAGAAATTAAATAAAGAAATATGATTACTTCATTGTGCAATATTAGCAGAGTACATTAAGGAAAATGTGAAATATTGTCAATGTACTCTCTGTCTAGTGCCAGTAGCAGCTATTGAGGTAAATTCAACACAACTTAATGAAAATGATAGACCCAGAATGGGGAAAAGAGAAATATATTGTTTGAGTAAAGCTAAAAAAATGCATCAGTGACTGCATACATCCAACTAAAGACAATTTGTTACTACTCAAGAGGTATTATAGCAAAGAACCAATGTTTTCAGGACATGCATTCTCTCTGATGTTCCTGCTTTATTTCAGTGTGTAATCAGACAGTTACATGAAGGAAACACATTATTAATCCTTGTGTTGTAAGATATAACAGTGATAGACAATAACACAAAATTACACAATATGTTTTTGCGTCATGCTGTAAATTGTCTTATTGTTGCCCTAATGCATACAGAATAAAATGCTGTATAATTACACAAACTCACAAAGGCACAGATTCAGTATCTCCACTTCCTTTTGGCCCTGGTTACAGTGCCATCATGTGTCCAATTACAGTTATATTTGCTTGGACACAAACCATATGCTTGGACATCATATAATTGCTGAACAATAACTGTTTTGGGTCTTAAGCATAATCTCACAGGAAACTGGATTAGAGCAGTCTGACAAGACATACTTCCCCACAAATGATCTGTATTGGTAGTGATAACAATAACAGCATATAGATACAATAACAGACATTGCTTCAATTCAAAGGTACAACTGTTTACAATAACTTTTACCTCCTAGAATGGTACAGTAAAAGAATGTTCTCTCCATGCTTCTCCTACCTGTAAAAACCATCCTTTGTCCATGCTGTGGTTCTCCTGCAGCTGCTTCGCTTTTGTGCATCATTTTTTCCACTATTATGTTTGCATTAGTTGCAGGCTAGATACACCTACATAATGGGAACCCTTGGGTGATAACTTGAGCCCAGCGGTCTGCTCTGTCCATGAGGTCATGGCTGGTTGTCATGCAGCCACTGGTTGTCATGACATCAGTTGTTGTGGCCTAGTTACATTGTAAAACAGGGGATGCTTCTGCTATTGAAGCATGTCCACTGCTTGTCCACTTTTAATCTAAATGCCCCCTCACATCGCCTAATGAAATACATTAACATGAAGGCAGAAATGCTGTAAAAATAATTGTATCATGCTGCATTGTAATATTTTTAGTATAGTTAACAATCCCATTTTATTATGAATTGATTTTTTCCCCTTTTTAAATTCATTTCACTAAGAGTTTCTTGCTTCTTAGCATCACTCTGTGCTGCTGTAACGTGATTTTCCCCTCAGGGATCAATGAAGTCTTATCTCAGCTTATCTCATCTCACAGTGTAACGCCCTATGTGGACACTGGGTGTATGAGTCAGCCCCTGTAGGATCTTGTAGAGTTTTATAGTGATTATTGCAGCTCAGAATAACAAATTCTGAGTGGCTTTTCCAAAAAAGGTCGGCCACAATTGTGCTTCCATGGGGGACTGCACTGAAAAGCAAATTCCTCAATCTGAAGTGTGTCTGTGACATATAACAAGCATTTACATGATATTTACTCTGACATTCTCTATGTTATTCTCCACAATGTGTCAATAGTGTTACACAGCATTTGTATTGTGTATGTTTACTTCATCCTATCCTGATTAAATGTTTAAGGAAAAATAATGGTGGGATGTAACTAAGCACATTTAATCAAGTACAAGTACAATGTTGAGGTACTTGTATTTTACTTGAGTATTTCCATTTTATGCTACTTTTCACTTGGAAGCCAACATTGTACTTTTTGGTCCACTACATTTATATGACAACATTAGATACTAGGTCATTTTCAGATTCATATAAAATATAAATCAACTAATAAATGATGATGTATTATTTTGGATTAAGCTACCAGACAGTACATAAAGTAGATAAAGGCAGTGTGTGTAAAAATATATTTTTATCAGCTTTACCAGATGCAACATTAGTGATGTTAAAACATTAATTCATCAATAGGTGTAATTCTGTGATATAATAATAATTCTGAAATGGGCCATTCTGCATAATGAGTACTTGGTACATTAAGTAAGCTATATTTTTGATGCCAATACTTCGATGAGGTTAAACAGGCAGGGCTTTTTCTTGTGTTTGAGTATTTTTTGTATTGCTACTTTTACCTAAGTAAAATGTATAGGTTTTTGCAATACCGGTAATCAAATGCTGCATTTTTGTATTAATCTAAATGTGCATTACCTTATTACGTCACTAGGTGGTCCCAAAGCATTACTTTGCCACATTGCACCCCCCTCCCTAGTCCCACTTTTTTTGTTTTGTTTTGTTAAATGGACTCGCCCATGAGCCGCCCCTTGTGACTAAATCTCCATCAAGTCAAACATAGTTAACAACAGTTAGAAAGGAAATGCAATGAGTTTGCCTCCAAAATAAGATGAAAATAAAATGATCATACCAATCGAGCACAATTGAAAGCAAAAATAATAGCATTTAAGTAACTGTTGTCATTGAATCAAAAACACGCAGCTGGTTAAATATTGCAATGAACTAAAACAGATTCAATGATTATGTTACATTATGGCACGTGACAGTTCATTGCACGTCATGTAAGCCCAATTAATGTATGGTTCTTATTCGTCCTTGGATTTAATTAGACATTTTCATGATAACGGGCAGTTAAATTCAGCTGGCTCATCGTTTGAAAAAAGCCAACGTTTTCTGTAGGCTATTTCAAAGACCTCAATATACATTTCCATTTCCAAAAATGCATATGGGGGTCTTTATGGATAGCCTAAGAGTACGTGCAGAGAAAAGGACATGGGGGGGGGGGGGCACATGTATATTCCATTTACCGCAGACTCCTCCCTACTTATGCCGCTTCCTTCGTTGTCTCTTTGTATTATTGTTAAACCCGCAGCTTTCTTTGGAGGTTTATTTTGAAAATCTTTGAAGGAAGTGCAACTGTTAGTTCTGGCTGGCTTTACTCTGCTGTATCAGTCACCATGGTGGCATACAACAGCGCACATCGGCGGTGGACCTATCGTCACTTTTAGACCCCTTTAAGATGTTAATATAATGATTTTTCTCAGTGAGCGCACTCGGGTCTAACTCTCACAATGGACGCCAGGTTGTTGTTGACCGGATAACTGTTAGCCGTTAGGTTACTTTTTTTGTTTTGTGGATCCTACATGGAATTTCTTTTCCTCGCTAGCAAAATGCTGAAGAGACAAGGAATGGCTTTGATGAACGTTGGCTTGAATAATGGGACATCTTTTACAATAAGAAAAGAACTCTAAAGAGAGACAGTCGCAGCCGCGCTTTTAAAATAAGTTTCCTCCCGGTGAGACTGGTGTTGGCAGCCGGTTTCGGCTCTGGCAGCGGAAACACCGACACTCCGAGGAGACCGCTCGGCTGTCTGGCTCCAGTCGTGGCCTGGCTCCGGGCACTCCCAGCTTATCCGCTAGCATCGGAGCACAGGCGACAAGAATAAAGCAAGACAGCAGGGGGACTTCTTTTGTTTGTATCCGTGGCGCTGGAGACACATAAACATTATATTAGGATAAGAAATCCAATATCCCCCAGACGCCGTCTTCTAAAACAATGGCGTCTTATGTGGATAACAGCTTTCGGCAGGCTGTGATGATGAATCCGGCTGAACGGACGCAACAGGTCAGAAGAAATCATTTATTATATGTGAGCCCTGATGGAATGTGTGTGCGTGAAAGGGGTGATTTCCACCGTGTTGGCATCTTAGTTGCCACATTCACTACATTTTAATGTCCGAAACTGCAGCCGAGTGGCAGCGTTTCTGCGTGCAACTGTTGCCATTCAGCTTGTTCCAGAGTCACGTCGGCTACATCCCGCTAAACCCTCTATCAGCAGAGATAATCAAGGCTACTTAGCATAACAGAGCTGTAGCCTCGGTGGGTATCTAACCTTAAGAGTTGGCACCCCTTGTTTTATTAGTTGTTGGGTTTTTTGGGGGGGCATTTGAGACTTGTAATTTGCACAACGCTATATCGTGCAAAACCCGACGTTTGCCTTTTGCAAAAAAACTGATTTTTAAGGGTAGAAAGATGAGCATATGAGAAGCACAGACTGGGGCTAATCCCAATTTAGCCAATAGATAATACTAGCCTACACAAACAGACCGTACCCCTCGTCATTTATTGTTCTTTTTTAACATTCTTGGTAGACCGACACCATTTACAGAGAACAGTCTACAATGCTTCCGAGTTAGGTCTTTATTGGATGGAGATGGACGGACACGGGGAGATTACATGTGCTGCAGTCACACAGAATAAGAGGGGGGAAACTTTGCTATTATGTGGTTTTACAGCTCAGTTCCCTCAATGCACAATCGCCTCGGTATCATCGGATCAATACTGATGGCTTCCTCTGGGAAGTTGTGTGGCTTCTCAACATGCAAATCCTGTGGGCTGTCTATTAACCTTGAGCCACATAAAAAAACAATTCCCTCACGAGATCAATAAAGTACATCTATCTATAAACACACACACACACAAGCTTGCATGTCTTCACATATTAGCAGTTATGCTTTGCAAATCCACAAAGAATCCTGCTTGGCTGTGAAGATGGTATCATTTCATTTGCTTCCACTGCAAATGGATGCTACTTCAGCAAGGCTTTACACACAATAGACAATCAATAGGCCACCACTTGAACCAGTGGGCTGCAGTCAGTGACACTGCCGTTTGCCCGGCTATCTGACATTGAGGAAACAATTATGGTGTCTTTGACGGCTTGTTAACTGCATTAGGCCTCTTTACATCTTTATGCAGACTATAATTTGTACGAGTGACAGATGCCATTATGGTTATGGAAACAAAGACAAGCATACATCATTTGTTCAAATGGGACTAAGCAGTAGTAGTTTATGCGATTATTTTCCTATTGTTTAATCTGACAATTGTTTTCTCGATTAATCATTTTGTCCATGGAATAAAAACATGCCTGTCAACATTTCTTTGAGCTGATGGTGACATGTTTACAATTTCTCTTTTTGTTTTAAAACTCAAACATATTCTATCAAACTATCATACATGATTTTTAAAAAGCAGCAAATCCTCACATTTAGGGACTAGATTATGATTGGTTGGTATTTTTGCTTGACAACAAAACAACTGAAAGGATTTATCTTTTATCAAAACAGTTGCCAATTAATTGGCTAATTGTTTCAGCAGTTTATAATGTTAGATTGAATAGTCAATCATGAATAATGGAATGTATCTTATCTTTTATTCAGTTGTGGTGTTCTGTTTGTTTTATTTCCTATGCAAGAAAAATAAGCAATTTCCTCAATAGGAAGGTGCTTTTGATGACATGATCCTTTAAATACTTTCTATAAATGACTTTAAGGTGTTTCCATTGTTGACATGGAAGTAAAAAGGTGATTTCAAGCTGTCAGTCATCACACCAGTGATGTAACCTGTATGTCCTTCAATGTCTTATCAACGTTGGAATGCTGTTTCTGAAACTTTCCAAACCTGACTGTATGTAAGGGGCAATTATGCACTTGGAATTTCTGAACGGGAAAAAGAAACATCTTTTTTTTTTTTTAAAGATACTGAGGCTTGGACAAAATATGGCCCACTAGGAGATTCAGTAAAACACTTCTGGAATGTCTGTGGTCCTTCAACACCCGGGGGGGGGGGGGCTGCTGCCATGAACCCCTGCTGTGTCACTGTGCAAACATTTAATTCACAAAGTCTTTGAAATGAAATGTAAAAGTGTGACGTTAACAGGATGTCTTTAGAAACACATCATCCATGTCATTTTGCAGTGACATCTTTTCACAGGAAAACTTGTGGTTATTCTGCAGAAAATCAGGAAGACATGTTAACTAAAAAGCATTTTTGACATATTGACCATCACGTGACTGTGTGGTTCTATTGGTCTTTCCTTCTGTGTTTTTGAATAGCAGCACCTTTCCTGTTATTCTTTTCAAGCATCTATAACGACCGTGGTGGCTGAGACAGCTTATTCTAATGGTGTTGGCAGGGCCTCTCTGTCGGGATTAGCTAACGGTTAGAGGGATCTGTCTGTATCGCTCAAGACTGACCACAGTGGGATTTGACCCTCTGCTTCACCCCATTGTCACATGGCAGGTTAAATAACCGACCGCTTGACAGTTGACATTGGCGTTTGTCAGCTTCCTTTGCATGATTTTGGACTGTAAATGGAAGTGCACCCAATCTTGACAGTGTACAAAGCAGTCTGATAGTCAAGAAAGCAGAGGGAGGAGGACACATTTGAAGCACTGCTGCACATTTCTGCAGTTGTGATATGAATTAAGATAACATGACATGGCTATTTGATCTCTAATTTCTAATTTGTAGTGGGGGGGTGGGGTACCATCTCTTTTAATAAAATAGCATTTGTTAAACATGCAACATGGTTCTCAATAGCACCGTGTTGTTGTGTTTCAGTAATTGGTAGACGTGCTAGATGTTTTGCAGGGGTTGAACTGGGACCCTCCAGTTATATGATGACTTTTCAAACCGTTAGTCCACACAGTCCAACTATGCTCACCCAGTCCAGCCGCACAGTTTAACTTAATTGGGTTGTACGGATGATGGATTTCATCATGTGGAGTCAGTCAAGTAAGGGTTCATGGGATTTTATCTTGAAAGAGCTTCTCCTCCACTGTCTCCCCTTAGGGATGTGCTTTTCTTCCCTGTCCATATGACTGCAGGAGACCATACAAGGACAGGAGCATGATCAGATTTGCAGACGATGACACAATGACAGCGAGCCTGCCTCAGCAGCAGGATTCTAGTATGGGCTTGTATGTAAGCACCCTACTGTCACGTTTAGCTAAAACTTAATATTACATTAATTGAAGATCAGGCAGTTGATTTTGAATGACAATTTAGATTATATATGCTGAATTTGAATGAAAAATATGTTTTAAGACATCTTTTGGGGCTCTGGTAACTTGTGATGGTGATTGTTCATTATTTTTGGACATTTTATTTATTTATTTACTTACAACCAATCCAGGTGTAAAATAATTTAAAAAAAATGTATTAGTATGCAAAGTTGCTTTCTTCAGGCAAACTACGAATCCACCTGTCTGTATTCGACGCACCTGTCTGATGAATTAGTAAAAAGTAGGGATGTCCGATATTAACTTTTTGCCGATATGCCGATATTGTCCACACACTTAATTTCTGATTCTGATATCAACCGATACTGATATATGCAGCCGTTTTTCCCAAAAAATATTTTTAGGTCACATCACATATCTCCTGTCATGGAATTAACACATCACCTACTTTTATTGTGATGCCCCACTAGAGGCATTCCATAAATTAACACTCTCTGTACAAAATAAGAACAGTTACTTAACTTAAACTTAAGTTATGGAAAAGTGCCATTTATTTTACTTTCGCTCTTACTTACTCTTACTGTTCTTTGTTATATTTCATTTTTTTCCCTGTTGACTCTTTGAGCGACAGTTGCGTTGTTTTTTTCAGTGCGTCCTTTCCTCGTTGTTTTGCATTACTTTGCTGCACAAACGCTTTGTGTACCTCGGGATGGTTCTTCCTGATGTGAGCGATTAAATTTGAAGTGTTGAAGGACGAAGTATATATATATATATATATATATATATATATATAATCTATTAATAAAAGTGTACTCTTCGGTCGCTGAGTCCGCCATTTCTTCCCAAAAAAGTAATTTGTCACCGGCGCGCAATGAAGTGTGGGATAGCCTAGGCTGCGAAGGATACATCTGATGCATCGTTCATTTGATGGGAAGAGAATGACACATTTGTAGACCGCATTCGAAGTACCCTTCTAACTACCTTTGAATTGGGACA